>BHEV01037306.1:0-20444 GCA_004319985.1 Emydocephalus ijimae | reverse complement strand
TGCAAATATTGCTGTAAAAACTAGATCTAAGCATACTGACCTTAGATATTTGAATGTAAGACAATCTGTAAAAAATGGTTTGATGAGATTGGAATACTGCATGACTGAAGAAAACATTGCTGATAGATTTACAAAAGCCCAAGGTGCAGTCAAGCACAAAGAAAATTGTGAAAACTATGGGTTGAAATTGTAAATAGATATATATATATTATTATATTACCAAAAGAGGAGAATATTAGGGAAAACATTGGTTACCTAACTTAGTTTGGGTAAAAATAATATATAAACTATGTTAGTGAGTTTAAGTGTATGTATCACTTTAACTGCAAAACATGTATTTTGGGTGCGGTTGTAAAATCACCATAAGAGGGAGCAAGAGAGCTCACTGTTTGCTGGCTTTTACTGGATAGCTGACAATGTTGGATTGATGGTGATAACTGCGTGTGTTTCCCTGCTGTTGCTGAAACGAAGAAAAGAGGTTTGATTTTCTTCATATCTCTGAATGCTAAAGAGATATATTGCTGGACTGATTATTTGTAAGTTTACTGACCTCTATTTTCAACACTGGACTTTGCAACTGATTAATCCCTGGATGGACTGAACTAGTTTATGACATATGGACTGTTTGACTATGCTATAACTCTTGCTAGAATAAAAAACTATTTAACTGGCACAGTATATCTGTCTTACTGAGTGTAAACTACAACGACGTTTATCTCACATCATTTGCCTGCCTGCTAGATTGCCGTTGCACGTTCTGCTATGGTGTGTATCCCTAACAAAACTTAACCTGGGGGAATCTTTACCTTTTAAACCATTACATTATTTTTTTTTCATCTACCTGTAATATGGAGTTGATGAAGTTTATGATACACTAATGCTGCATCTCGTGCACTAGTCTTGGCTTCATCTTCAAAGCCAAGAGGCGTCTCAGTTGTTCGTCTCTGCTGTGATGTTCTCTTTAGTAGCCAACGTACCAATCCCAATTTTTGGAGACTATAACGAATAATGTTCCAGGAAAGGCTACAGATCAAGTCAAAACGAGAAGTAGGCAACGCTCGGCCCAGGGCAGAAAGACAGATCTGCAAATTTGATGCTGCAGCAGCAAAGTCCCCCTGCAAACAAAAGAAGAAAAACACGGGATAAAGTTGAACAGTAGACATTTGAAAGTCTCATCATTTCCTAATTTTCAGACTGAGTCATCTTGGAAGATTTAAATTTTATTTTCCATCTTCACTCATTTTTAAGCTTTCTTAATTCTTTTTGACAACCTCATTTGTCACTCAGATTTTGGACAGTCAAGTAAACCAACATTTGTCTCCTCAGCTATTGATAAACTAGCTAAATTGCCATCATGTTTCAATATACCATAGGCTTTTCCCTCAATTTTCTCTCTTTCTCATCTGTATCAACTTACTTGAACCATGACATATCAGAAACACCAAAAATCTGGATCTGTATTATCTTGAAACCCTCTTGGATTTCATGTCCAGTTCAGTTAAACTTCAAGTCTCAGTCCAGTTAAACAAATATTGAACTACATAATGGGAAAGAAATAATTTACTCTTTCTAATTAAAATCAGTATTTAGACACAGAAGACATTGTTCCACTCAAAAATTTTAAAAAATTTCCTCACCTTTAATTTCAATAAGAGTTCAACTGTATTCCCCTTATAGCAAATTACCAACCTATAGGCTATAGAACAGAAGTGGAGTTTAATCCAAAAATGGTCTGCATGGGCTATGCCAAAGGGAGGCGCTTTAAGAACCCACAGTTCAAGAATTTTGATAATAGAATAAGATGTAAGCCTAAATGTTTAGTAGTTCAAGAGGCTTGTTCTACATTTTAAAATATTCACTTTAGGTTATGCAAATTTCAATTAATTCAATACAAATAAATGAGCACAATAATATTTACCCTCAAAGCAACAAACAGCCTCACCTTAGCTAAGTCCAGGTCTGCCTGTTTCCGATGCCGCCAAAAAGTCACAGAGGAACGGGAATGCAGTCGTGTCACTGGCTCTCCATGCACCAACAGTTTTATGAATACACTCAAGATAATGACACCGTTCACAAGCCACAAGACCAAAGTGGGCATCATCCAGCCAAACCAGCCTCCTGATTCTAACAGAATCCATCATGTCAAAAGACATAAATCAGACAAGAAGTAACAGTTCACATTTTAAGATAATCATTCTTGGGAGAACCTTGATTATATAAAGATTGTGCTAAGCTTAATCAACTTGCTTTCTTCTCATCCTAGTCATTCTTCTCAGAAATAGTACTGTTCCCATGCAAAACTCCTGCCCTAATATATGCAAGAAAATATCATTTTACATAAGATAGAAACGTTTAGAAAAAACTACCCAACTTACACAAATCACAAAAGCTTTTTAAAAATATAAACCTAACATGATTCAATCCACCCCACATAACAAATACAACATGCTACAATTTAAAAACCTGAAAGCCACACAACACACAGAAACAACAACAAAATCTTCACAAATACACAGGTAAAATATATATTCCATACAGGTAAAATTTCAATTCATTAAAGGAAGATATATCTCAAAAGCTCACAATCCCTTTGTACATAAGTATCCATTATCTGAGTCAGAGAAATAAGAATATGGATAGTACTATCTAATCCAATTATTTATAAATTATCACAATAAAACTATAATCAACTTTTAAAACAGAATATTCCAGAACATATACCTAACAGATTGTTTTCTTCCCCTTTCATCATTTAGTTACTGTACTTGTCTTTAAAAAACTTGAAAGATATCAAATGAGCACAATTGGAAATATACCTGATTTTATTGCTTGTATATTCCTCTCAGAACCATGATGCACTGTGCTGTAAGTGTCCGATGTTTCTTTGCCATCCAAAAAAGATGTTAAAGGGTTAAAGGAGAGACAGAGGAATGTGAGAGCACAAAGCAGTATCCGTGAGCGATCAACCATTCCAAGAGCAACAGGTGGAGAATCAGGTTCATCTTTAACCTAAGTCAAGAGTGTGGAAGATTCATTATGGAAGAGTTAGTTCTGAAACATTTAAGACAAATAGTTGCTCTACATTGCACAAGGCTGAATTTTCAATATTTTCTTTATAGCAGATTTATTCTTCTCAGATTATTGTTTTATAAAAATGTTTCACCATTACAAAATCCCTCCGAAGGCCACTGAATTGGAAATAAAAGCAAGCCCATACTTTTCTCCAAGTGGTGAATTTAAAAGACTTAAATAATTTAAACATTTACAATTTACTAAAATCTCCTTTTATTTCCAATGTTATAATGAGATTGATCTTTGATATATCTAAATATGCTTCTGAAGATCATGGAGCAATGTATAAACTAATCTTTGAACTAATGATACAGTACATCGTACATGCAAGTACACGTAGTCCTTATTACATTCAAGTACAATGCCTGTCTGTTACCCTACGTTCATCAAAATAAATTTGAAAAACCTCATTTTTGTTGTAATCTATCCATTCACCCCAGGCCAGTTCAATTTGTAGTTTTAGTCTGAAATTTCCCGTATACCATTTCTCTTGCAGATGCCTTTGTTTATTTTATCTTATCTCAAACTTGCCCCTAACATCCTGTTTAATGCAGTGATGGTGTATCTCCAACATTTTGGCAACTAGCATGATACACTGATATTGTAAAGGGCTGTATCCCTTTGAATGTTCTGGTTTATTGGGCTTTATGATTTCTTTGATATAAAGCAAAATATTGCCCCAAATGTTATTGGAATCTTAATGGAGTTTGGTACAAGATTTCTCATAATGAGAAGAGCTGGGTCTGATATGTCTAGAGCAGCAGTTGCCAACTGGTGGGCCGTGAGAAAATTTTGGTGGGCCACAGAGAAATCTCACCTACAGAGCACCCCCACAAAGCAATTAATCCAGGCTGCGCAGAAACACAAGGCTGCGCAGAAACACAAAGCTGCTCAGCCCACATGGCCTGCGGGAACCCTCCCCGCTCACTTACTCCTTACCCAGTAAACTTGTCTAAGTTGCTATTTTATCTTTTTTCCGACCATCATCTGTTCTGCTGTGCCAGGAGATTTAGATTAGCTAGGAAGCCGGAAATGGTTGAATTTCTTGCTTTCTAGCTAAGCACAGCCGAATCTCCCATAGGACTGAAGGTTTTCTTACAAGCAAATTCAGTGCAGACTCACAACAAGCAAATTTGAGACTGAGCTAGCCGATGGCAGATAGATAGATCACTGAATGATTCTGTGAGCAACTCAATCTGCCTGCTTTGCCTGATTTTGGATAAAAGTTGCCTTTTATAAAAAAAATTCAATAAATACATGGGGTGTGTTGTGAGTTAATTTTACGAGTTTGCTTGAAGGCAAATTTTATGTGACAGACTGACCTAGCCAATGGCAGATAGAGAGATTTCTGAATGAATCTGTGATTCTGTGAACAACTCAATCTGCCTGCCTGCTTTGCCTGATTTGGGCTCTTTTTTTCTAAAAAAAATCAATATTTATATAAATATTTATAATATTTACATACAAGCCATGCCCAGCCAGTCACATGACCACCAAGCCACACTCACAAAGTAGGCCACACCCACAGAACCAGTTAGTAATCCCTGGGATCTAAAATTATGAGTTTGGTAGTCCCCGAGATCCAAAATGTTGGCGAACCCTGGTCTAGAGGATTCAGTTGGTGAAAAAAATGCCATTGCTCATTATTGATCAGTGATCTAGAAAAGTCAACGTGATATGTCACAAACATTTTATGATATTCCTTTATTTGTGTGTCTGATTTTAGTTGTGTTTATTGTGATTTTTTTTAAAAAAAATTAGTATTTTGAATCTCACCTTCCTTTTAAAAATCATAATTTATTATTTGATTTTAAAGGGAAGCAGATGACATATCTCCATCTGAAGCAGCATGCATATAACACCAATGAGAATTTGTCTATGCTTCCCAGTGCAGATTGCCTTACGAATATTATCTACCTTTGCATCATCCAATAATGGACTTCCTGGTTCTGAATCAATTGAATAAGGGGAAAAGCCTGCTGGTGACCCTGAGTCAGAAGCTGGAGGAGACATCAATAGAGCATTTTGATTGAATTCATCCATCTTCATATCCACATCAGTGTCCACTAGACTGCTTAAGTCAAAACCCTTCAACAACTCTGTGAGAAAAGATCGCACAAATAAATTATTCCATTCATAGTACACGATATAATTAAATCCCCTGCTTATCAGTTCTACATCTATCCCCTAAAAGCATAATCAATGCATTCATCAATGCAAGGGGGCATGAAATCATTTAATTAAAAACCTTGATAGTACCTGCTTCACTTAAAATTAAAACAATGGAATGTAATATTTAAAACACTTAACTGTTTTTCTGGCTAGACAGCTTAAGGATCATGTTCTCCTGTCGCAATTTATGGTTAACCTGCTGTAGATATTTAATGTAGTCGATAGCCTTCCTCAGTACACCAGACTTGTGCATCTGAAAAGAATGCATGATTATTTATTCAGCTATCTTATGACCTCTTAGCACATTTTCATTTAGCAGTAAAGTTTTTTGTTAAATTTGTGTATGTATGTAGGATGCATGTTGAGTTACCTTGAGATAAAGATGGGCAGCCTACAAATTTTATAAATAAATTAATAGGGGATTTAGATTTAGAGAACCAGTTTGGTATAGTGGTTAAGGTGCTGTCCCAGAAGCCAAAAGCATATAAATTCTAGGCCTCCCTTAAACATGAAAACTGTTTGGGTGACTTTGGACAAGTCATTGTCTTTCAGACCAATCCACCTCAAAGAAGTTGTTATAGGGAAAGTAGCAAGTAGAGCTATTAGATATATTTACTGCTTTGACTGATATGTAAAAAGGGCAGGATGAAATTATAGTTGGTCATACAATCAGCAAAATATTCAGACTGGATTTGGCATTTTTAACCATCTATTGAGTCCATCCCAAAAACTGTTGTTGTTGTTATTTAGAGATTTAATTCAATGGAAAAGAACATCAACAAGAACATTAAATAGCATTTCAACTGCAAACATGACAAATAGATTTGTAGCTACTGCAAATATTTTTGTTTTTTCAACAAAGCAATTCTTACTTTAGCGTCTGTTCCCATGACTAGATCTTTCAGTTCTATGATCTTGTCATTTATAGATGATCGATATCTCTTCTCAATAATATTATGAGTTGTTCGCCTTTCTCCTTCCTTTGGTGGTTCTGGCTGCTTAGTGTTATTAGGCACTTGTTTAATGGGCATCTTCTCCTGCCCTCCCATCATCATAGGCATAGTTGTCAAGATGGCCCCATTGCCACCAACCAAGGTCTAAAAAGTCAACAGCAGAAATCAAATAGCAATTAATTTTTCATGTAAGATCTGTGACATGGTTTTTATACGTACAGTTGAGAAAACGATTTAAAATAAACAACAGCATATTTGGAATTGAACAATGTAAGACAGAATTTGAAACTGAATTATGGGCAAATGATGAATAGGTACGGTCATTGCTAAAATGTATAAGCTTTTATCAAAATTTGAAATGAAAACAAGTTAAACAGCATATGATAAAATGGGCACTGCTTATCACATACAGATGTAACAAAGAGAACGCATGTGGATGAAAGGAGTGAAATTCACATGTTTATAAAAAGAGAATTTTTATAAAATGATATATTATTGTATGTGATACTAGAAAAACTATCTAGAATTTATAAAGGTATTTCAAATCTATGCTTGGCGGACTTGAAAAAAGCTAGTAAATTTTGGATTCAAATGCATATAGCAATACAAAAAAAATAATATTCAACTGAAACCAGATTTTTCATTTATGAACCAACAGACAATTTGAAAATACTTACATGGTTTGTACATGGTAACTGCAGTGGGATTATTATATATAAGAAAAATGGAAAAACTCTGAAATACCCACAGTAAAAGAATAGTTGGTGAAGATGACAAAATTTGCTAAAATGGCAAAATTGACTTGTTTGATTAGAAAAAAGACAATAACTTTTGTTAGTGAATAAAAACTCTTTATGGGTATGAAAATAGAAAAAAAATAAACATTTGATGATTAGAAAGAACAGAATATGGAAAGAAGGGAGCCACAATGTAATCTTAATGAAGACAGACTAAAAATGCACTTATAAGCAGGGATGGGATTCTACCGGTTCTGTCCACTTCTGTAGAGCCGGTAGCTCTGAAGAGCAGCAGAAAGAGAGTATACATAGAACCGGTTCTATGTCTGCTGCTGTTTTGGCCCACCTGCCTGCCCAGGCTCTTACCTGACCTTTATTTCCTGCTTTTTCAACCGCAGATGCTTTGCGCGACACAGCTGCGGTTGGAAAAGCACTTTTTTCCTGCTTTTTCAAACGCTGCGCACCCACGCACAGCACTCCTCAGCTGTCCAGGCAGCTAGCTGACGATGATATACACGCGCGCACAGCAAAACGTAAAATCACTGAACCGGTAGTTACACCGGTCGGATCCCACCCTGCTTATGAGTACTGCAAAGAAGATTGGAAGCCACTGTTCTATCAGTTCTTTTTATTTTTTTTTCCTTCCTTCCTTCCTTCCTTCCTTCCTTCCTTCCTTCCTTCCTTCCTTCCTTCCTTCCTTCCTTCCTTCCTTCCTTCTTATTTACTTATCACTTTTACTTTTCTTTATTTCTATTTTCCTTTCCGTTTTAAAATTTGTATTGTTCAGGAAAATAGTAAAGTTAATAAAAATATGTGACCAAAATAAAATTCCACATTTTATAAAACAAGTAGGAAACAAAAGAATGGCTTACAATTCACTAATACTTTTGTTCTATATGAAGAAGATTTCATATTCTCTATATCAAGAATTTGAGTAAAAAGTTTGGAAAACACCCATCACTAAAAACCAAGAACAATTCTTATTTACTACAAAACCCAAAACAAACTAGATAAACCAGTGACAAGTATAAACAATGCACTCTCCTATGTTCGTAAGAATTCAGAAATGTTTCTGGATCCCAGTGGAGTAACAATGCCACTATTTAAACATAGTGACAATGGCACTGCATTTTCTCATGACAGTCATGATCAGTGGCTTCCAACTGCAAAGACAGAACTTTGAGCAAAAAAAGCTGGATTATGAGATAAAATTAAGAAAGGCACCTAATCTAAAAAACTCTTCTAAGGTATTGAAATTTCTTTATAGATTCTTGCATACTGGGAAAATAAAATGCTTTCAGAATATAGCAATAGCACTTAGACTTATATGCCACTTTATATTGCTTTACAGCCCTCTCTAAGCAGTTTACAAACTCAGCATATATCCCCCAATAATTTGAGTCCTCATTTTACCCACCTCGGAAGGATGGAGGCTGAGTTAACCTTGAGCCTGGTGGGATTTGAACTGCCAAATTATAGGCAGCTGGCTGCAGAAGTAGTTTGCAGTACTGCACTCTAACCACTGTGCCACAAAGGCTCCTGAACAGGTTCTCACCTGTTTTGTAAGTTAAACAGCTTTTTGTTGAAATGTGCATATTTTTCAAGCTGTAAAGAATATGTCTTTTTACAGACCATGTCATAACAAAACTATTATCAGAAAGATAAAAAAGAAATTTAAACTATACAGCATAAAATACATCATTAATGGATAAAAACAAGAATAAGAAAATAAAGGAAATTAAAGAAGATAAAATATCAGATTATACTATACAGTAATATAATAGGTTTATGGGGTAAGAGACATTGACATGGCCGAAAAGGAAATCAGAATTAAGTGCTAGGCTCATATCTTAGGGGAAATAGTCTATTGTTGCAAAAAGGGGTTTTTTATTGGTTATGTCTCAGAACACTTTCTAAAATTGGTCATTTTTAAATTCAAACTCTTTGAAGTTGTAACTGAAACCATGATTTTTTTATTTATTTTTTATTTTATTTATTTATATCCCACCTTTGTTATTTGTATAACTCAAGGCAGCGAACATATCCAACATTATTTTCCTTCTCCTAAAATAGGAGGTGAGTTGGGTCAAAAGAGAGTGACTTGGCCAAGGTCACCCAGCTTGGCCAAACCAGGACTTGAACTTACAGCCTTTTGCTTTTTAGTCCAGTGCCTTAACTACTAGACCAGGGCTGTCACACGGCCCATGGACCAGAGGCATTATGCCCTGGCCATGCCCATACATGAATTAGCGAAGTGGGGGGGGGGAGTTGCGATACATCATAAGACAACATCATGACGATGCAAGTTTGACACCCCTGCACTAGACCAAACTGGTTGATGAGAAAATAGCAATCAAAGATACAAAGGAATGGAAGAAATAAAAAAGAAAAACATGTACTAAATATTAAAAGGATCCTTTCATGCTAAGAATTGTAATGGAAAGTCATTGCATTAAGTCAAGATATGAAGTCTAAGCAGTACTGATGTTGATGTCTATTATACTTATTCAACCATGGAGATGGTGTGATTCCAGAATCAAATTTTACATCTTTAAAAGGGACATTAGAACTAATTTCTCTGATGTCTACTGGAAAGAGAAACTCTGATATGCATGACTACATTTGCTGACAGTTTCTCCAATGACAATGGAAAAGATGACTATCTTTGACTTTACATCACTGCATAAAACTTAATAAAATGAAACTATCAGGTTCACTGGGGTAAAATAAATGTGTAAACAATATATGTCTTTATTTTATCAGTAATCAGCTACATATTGTGGACTCCCCAAAAGCATCTTTTAATAAATTTAGAGTGGCAATAAACAAGATTAAATGGCAGGAGAACCAGGGGTGGGATTCAAATTTCTTAACTTAACTTAGAGATCTCTCTATCAGCAATTGGCTACCTGAGTCTGCACTGAAAAGCTTCAGTCGTAAGGAAGGTTTGGCTCTGCTTTTAGATTAGCTAGAAAGCAAGAAATCCAAAAAAACCAAGGATTTCCTGCTTTCTAGCTAATCTAAATCTCCTGGCAGTGCAGAACAGCTGATGGCCGGGGGGAAATAGCAGTTTACCAAACCAGGCAAGTTTGATGTCTTGCATGTCAGGTAAGGAGTAAGTGGGTGGGGACGGGCAGGGCCAGCCAGTGGAGCAATTTGTCGGTTCTCTGAACTGGGGACAATCGTGTGTACAGCGTTTGCAAGAAATCATCAGCTGTGCTGCCTGGACAGCTGACAAGCGCTGAGCTTGGGTACGCAGCGTTTGAAATCCTCGTTTCCTGTTTTTTCAACCTCAGCTGTGCCACGCAAAGCAGCTGAGGAGGGAAAAACAGGGAATAAAGGACAGCCTAGAGCCCAGGCAAGCGGGTGGGCCAAACAACGAACCGGTTCAGTGTCAGCTGTTCTTCGCAGGTTCTATAGAACCAGGCCGAACCGGAAGCATCCCACTCCTGAGGAGAACCTAATGTTATTGGCAGAGAAAAATAATCTTGAGATGGATGGAAGGTCCTAAAAATATGCTAAAAGCACTATTGCAAATAACTACAGTGTGGAAAAAAATGGAAAATCAGAAGATAATAGTACTTTAGCAACACAAAAAACTTAAGTCAAAATTTGAACACATAAAGAAGATACAAATAAGAGAAGAAAAGAAAAACTGGTTACCAAGAAGAAACCTTTCAATAGTTTATAACTGTTAGCCCCTATAATTCCCTCCTCCCAATATTTACAGATATATTCTGAGGAATTACATTGAAAACAGGTATATGTGCAGAATACATACACATAAATATACTGTAGATATCCCCTTTTCACTACAAGAGTGATTATATAGGCTCAATATACCTTTTTTTGCAAGAAGATATTACTGTATACCATATGTACTATAATGCTCACATGTAGTTTGAAGAATCTCGATGAGAAAGAACACTAATAAATAAAAGGAAGAAAGCAACCATTTGGGAGATAATATGTGGAGCCTTATGATACCTGCAGAGCTGTTGTCTGTATGGGTGTGGTTATTGCTGCCAGGGCTGGATTCTGAACAGCAGCCATAACAGAATTGCCATCAGTTTTCAATGTCGTTAAGACAAGAGAATCTGTCTTGATTATCTGTGGCTGGACTAGGACCTGGAAGGAGGCAAGACAGTAAACATTTAATGAAAACAAACACAGGAATGAAAAGTTGTTATTACTAGTTCCTATGTTACAATATAGAGTCCTTTGCAAGAAACAGCCATAACTTCTGTTTCAATATACTTCTCTCCTAGGCTTCCTTCTACATATACCAGAGGCCCAGATTATACAGCTACTAACTTCATATATGTTACAGATGACTTTCACTGTGACATTTCATCGACCAATCCAATAATTTCTCTTAATTAATAAATTAGTTTTAAAGCATATAATCTCCACCCGATAAAAGCTTTTAGAAGTGAAGCAAGGAATGTATTCTTTATAATGCTCCTCCCATCCATTCACAAAATTGCTGTTATAAAATACCAAAACCTCCACTGCTGAAATTATGAAAATAATAGCATGGAATTCTAATCCATTATTTCCAAAATTTCTTTACTAATTTTTTTTTCCAATACCAGTATTGTAATCACTTTTTCTTTTCCTACGTTTAGCCATCAATGACCTATGAGCTTTGGAGATTTCATTGCTTAGAAGCCAAACATTATGTTAGCAACATTATTTCTTGCCTTGGAACAGAATACAAATACTGTATATACTACTCCCTTAAGATACCAAAAGAACTCACTGGAACCTGCTGAACCTGAGGGGCAGCTACTGCCTGGACAGTCGCTGGAGTTAGTGTCTGGATAGTGCCACTGGTACTCTGTGCCAGTACCCTCTGAGCTTGCATGGTCTGCACCTGCTGTTGAATGGCAACTGGTTGAACTTGGGAGGAAGTCACCAAGCTTTGAACCTGAGGCTGCAGCACTAGAAAGAAAATAAGAAGAGTTTAAAACTGCTCAAGGGAAATTATGACTTCCACAATAAGGATTGTAGCCTCTGATCTTTGGTGATAGGTAATTGCTGTTTTTCCCCCCCTTAAAAGTTATCATAATCTAACAACTAAAAGCAAACTCCACCAAAAACATCTTCTATTCAGTTTTAATATTACATTAGGACAGTCCAGCCTTAATCAGTGATATAATAATTCCTGATTTTTAATTACAAACTTGTCTACCAGCACAAGTTTTTATAACTTTATTATTCAAGTTTTATATTTTAAACATTATATATTTCATTGATTGTGCTGTTTAATTGTATTTCTCTGCTTTTTAATTGTACTGTATTTCTTGTAAACAATTTGAAAACAGAATATCTATTTTGACCAATTAGCAAACCCTTATTGCTTAAAGAATTAAGATTACAGGCAGGCCTTGATTTAAGACCATCATTGAACCTGGAATTACGGTTGATATGGTGTCATTAAGTGCGTCATTACGTGACCATGCCTGATTTTATTGTCATCTGTGATGATTAAGGTAAGAATTGGTTTACCCTGGTGCTTTATAAAACGGTGTTCTTTATTGCTTTGAAGACCATGGGAGTTACCTTGAAAACTTGTGGCTGCATTTTGGTATATTACAGGTTGCTGAATGATCCGGGTCTGGGGAGCAGAGCTGAAAGTTGGAGTAATCATCACTGTCTGTTGCTGAAGTTGGGGTTGAACTTGAGGGCGAGGTTGAAGAGGCGGTGCAGTTCGTTGTGGAGGAATTGTGCCCGCTGACTGAGATGTCTTCACTTGCACAGACTGAAGCTGTGGTGGAGAAGCTACACTAGGAGAAGAGGACTGTAACTGTCCCTGGCTGTAGGCTTTCTGTGAAGTATCTGATATTCTGTCTCCATTACATGCATTGCTGCTCTGGAATGTGCCATATAACTGTTCAGAAAATAAATCTGGAAAATCTCCAACCTGATTGCTGACAAACTGTAGCATTTCTATAAAAAAAAAAAACCACAAAAATAGAAACCATAAGATTACTTTTCAAAAGTCATCAATCTTAAAATGAAAAAAATATATACAGAAAGGACATGCATTCTTTTAGATCTAAGAATCTAGGATAGAGATGCATTTTCCTCAAACGATATAATTCGGTTTATGGCCTTATCACTGGATGCTTAAGTGGTATATGTAGGTTCATATATCTTTTCTTTTTAGATTAGGGTATGAACTATTTGTAACCATGCTTTAGAAAACCAAGTTATCTATGATTTTTTCTCATCCCAAATAAATTATCCCAATGACTTATTTGTGAACTGCCTTTTGGGAAAATTCAAATGATTTAAAATATGATGCCTTATGATGATGCCTTATTATTAACCAGATGTAAAAATGTTTCTATTTTCAGTTCAGCAGTTAATAGCCATTAGAAAATCATTGAAAATATGGGCCTTTCCTTCGATATTTAAACCTGAATGGATGAATCCTATCCAGATATATAATAAATTTGAGTCCCTAATTATTAATTAATGGTTGTCCCTTGTTTTTAGTTGTTTAATTTATTTTTTGTTTATTATATGCTATCAGATTAGTAGAATCACAAACGCCAAGAAATTACCGACTAATTTTCGATGCAATAAGCTTAGAAAATAAATCCTGTAACAGAAGAATCATTAAGTAATAAAGCTTAAGATTCTGTAATAGTATCAAAAAAATGTTCATTTGTTATTCTGCTGTGTCCATCAATTTAAATCAATATGAGCTATTTCCAGGAAAAAGGATTGAAGATTAGATTCAATTAAATGAGGTATAATATATAGAAAAAAACTTACTAAGCAAAAAAAATGGACCAAATGAAAACAAAAATTCTACTCACTTGACAGTAGCTCAATATAGAAGAAATACCTAATTCCATAAAAGAAGCCTTTAAAGACTTATAAGATTTTGAAGTTAATAGTTTCCCATTAAAGACATTCCTTTATCTAACTAATGGAAATATAGGCTGCAGAGTTTGGAAACTTCTCAATTTACTTCAGAAACATCCAACAACTACTACCATTACCGTTAAAGTAAAAATCCATTGCCAATTTACCACATGAAATCAACAAGATTTAATTGATAAAAGAAAGTTGTGTTCATTTTAGAGCTGTTGGATCTCAGCTGCAAAAACAAACATTAGACAGCAGGAAAGAGTTTATTTTCTTGCTGATATCTAGCAGTCATCAAATTTTTGCAGTCCAGGTTTGACAACCTAATTATATTGTTTTAAAAGGTATGTAAGCATTCTAATGGCATGAAGAAACAGCTTCTCGTGCTTTTAAAAATACACTGCTCAAAAAAATAAAGGGAACACTTAAATAAACACAATGTAACTCCAAGTCAATCACACTTCTGTGAAATCAAACTGTCCACTACACTGATTGACAATCAATTTCACATGCTGTTGTACAAATGAAATAGACAACAGGTGGAAACCATAGGCAGGTAGCAAGACATCCCCAATAAAGGAGTGGTTCTACAGGTGGTAACCACAGACCACTTCTCAGTTCCTATGCTTTCTGGCTGATGGTTTGGTCCCTTTTGAATGCTGGCGGTGCTTTCACTCTAGTGGTAGCATGAGACGGAGTCTACAACCCACACAAATGGCTCAGGTAGTACAGCTTATCCAGGACGGCACATCAATGCGAGCTGTGGCAAGAAGGTTTGCTGTGTCTGTCAGCGTAGTGTCTGAGCATGGAGGCGCTACCAGGAGACAGGCCAGTACATCAGGAGACGTGGAGGAGGCCGTAGGAGGGCAACAACCCAGCATCAGGAACGCTACCTTCGCCTTTGGTGCAAGGAGGAACAGGAGGAGTGCTGCCAGAGCCCTGCAAAATGACTTCCAGTGGGCCACAAATGTGAATGTGGCTGCTCAAAGGGTCAGAAACAGACTCCATGAGGGTGGTATGAGGGCCCGACATCCAAAGGTGCGGGTTGTGCTTACAGCCCAACACCATGCAGGACGTTTGGCATTTGCCAGAGAACACCAAGATTGGCAAATTCACCACTGGCGCCCTGTGCTCTTCACAGATGAAAGCAGTTTCACACTGAGCACATGGGACAGATGTGACAGGGTCTGGAGACGCGGTGGAGAACGTTCTTCTGCCTGCAACATCCTCCAGCATGACCAGTTTGGCAGTGGGTCAGTAATGGGGTGGGGTGGCATTTCTTTAGGGGGCCACACACCCCTACATGTGCTCGCCAGAGGTAGCCTGACTGCCATTAGGTACCGAGATGAGATCCTCAGACCCCTTGTGAGATCATATTCTGGTGCGGTTCCTCCTAATGCACGACAATGCTAGACCTCATGTGGCTGGAGTGTGTCAGCAGTTCCTGCAAGATGAAGGCACTGATGCTGTGGACTGGCCCACCCGTTCCCCAGATCTGAATCCAATTGAGCACATCTGGGACATCATATCTCGCTCCATCCACCAGTCTGCACCACAGACTGCCCAGAAGTTGGGAGATGCTTTAGTCCAGGTATGGGAGGAGATCCCTCAGGAGACCATCCACCACCTCATCAGGAGCATGCCCAGGCGTTGTAGGGAGGTCATACAGGCACGTGGAGGCCACACACACTACTGAGCCTCATTTTGACTTGTTTTAAGGACATTACATCAAAGTTGGATCAGCTAGTGTTTTTTTCCACTTTAATTTTGAGTGTAACTCCAAATCCAGACCTCCATGGGTTGCTAAATTTGATTTCCATTGATAATTTTTGTGTGATTTTGTTGTCAGCACATTCAACTATGTAATGAACAAAGTATTTAATAAGAATATTTCATTTATTTATTCATACCCAGCCAGGGTAGGAATCCGTTGTGTATTTATGCTAATAATTATTTGTTCTAAGTGGCTTTTCACCTCTAAAAATACTGCTTAATACAAAAAATAGTAATAAGTAGAAAAAGGTGTTCTTCAGAAAAACAAACACTGCAGTTCAAGATCTGGAGCACCTTCTAAATTCGAACTCTAAAGACTTCCCTCCCCCAATCCATTCCTTTTCATTATGAAAACACACATCCTTCACATTCTATACATTGAATTGAAAACCCCTGATATTGCATTAATATTGCACTATACAGCAGAATTCAATAGAGTTACTGCACTAGGATAGAAACTGTTTTTCAGCCTATTTGTCCTTGTTTTTATTATCCTGTACCGTCTGCCAGATGGTAATAATTCAAAAAAAAAAGAGTGCCCAGGATAAGATGAATCTTAGTGTACATAGTTACAGTGACTAAAGTACATGCATCATAGAATACAGTTTAATATTTAGGGAAATACTAAACTAAAAATTTAGGACAGTTAGCCTTAGTTTAACTGAATGCCACTCAATAGGATCAAATCATGGAACAGATTTGGAGAATATCAGTAATGTAACAGATGTGTCTCATAATTGTTACAATCATTGGATTGTAAATCATCTAATCTAATACCCTGCTTGGTTTAGTATCTGCTAAAGGATTTAACATATTGTATAGGTAGTCCTCAAGATACAACCCTAATGGAGCTTGCCCATTAGGGCTGCATGTCAAAACTTCATAAAATGAACTGAACTCACTTTTACAACATTTTTACCATTTTTATTAAGTGAATCAACCAGTTGTTAAATGAACAATAATCAGCCTTGGTGTTGCTTTGGTTCATTAAATGACCTCTTCCATCGTTAAGTGAACTGAAACTTTAGAGAATTTGAGGGAACAGTTTTTGGCAGCCCTCCACTTCTGAACCACCTACAGGCAGGTACCCAGACTTAAATTGGGGTGGGAAGGTGAATTTCCAGATGTGTTCCATCCCTCATCTGTTCTACAAGCAGTCTACAATAGTACACACTAATCCCCAAAGCAAAAGCAAACAGTACAGTAAAATGCAAAGGATTTTTCTGCAAGCAATCTCAAACTACATGGAAACACTACAGTAAATGCAAAGCAATTTTACAACACCAAATCTGCTTTCTGCTTCTAGAGATACTTGCTAGTAGTTCTGCAATTGATTCCAGGGCAAATAAATGCAAACAGATACGTTTACCACTCTAGTCCTCTACTAGCAGCAATGAGGAGAAAAAAAACAGGCCAGGAGGAATGTACCAATATATAGGCCTTGAAAATTGCCTGTTGTAACAACGGGTGACAAAGGGCAGTCACAGAACTAAAAATGACCACAGCTTCAGAAGTGACTGAATCTAGGTCACATGACTGCAGACCAAAATTGACCAAAACTGCCTTGAATCCCTGTTATAAATACAATGTTGGGTTGCATTCATAACTTCAAACAGTTAAATGTCCTGTTTGTACCTCGAGGACTACCTGTATATCCAGCCTCTATTTGCAGATCTCAGTGAAGAGGAACATAACATTTCATGAAGCAACTTCTTAAGTTGATTGTTAGCTCTGTCAAGAAATTCCTCTTTAAATCTAATCTGAATCTATTTGTTTTATTGATGCTGTAGCTCTCTTCTGAACTTGCTCTAATTTGATATTCCTTTTACAGTGACAATTAGAATAGTGTAGGACAGTTGAATATGGGATTTTTCAGCAAAATAGCTCTTCAGAATATGTTTTCAAATCAACCACAAAATACTTAAAGAAAGTTTAAGATTTTGGAGTCTCCAGAATCGAATATTATTTAAAAACTGTGGGATGATCTCAGTATGCAGTACTGTATATACAAGGTGTCTTAAGAATGTTTTTGAGGTATCCCAGAAATATTCCAAAAACGAGAACAGTATGATTGGCTCCATTTGGCTAATGGAAAGATTTGAAAGCTCTTGTTTTTGCCCAAGAAGCTGTTACAAAATATTGGCTGAAAGAGTGTGCAAATTTTCAGTTTTTTTTAAAAAATGAATCTATAAACAATAGCTGATAAATAGTGCATTTAAATTACTAGAAAAATGACACCGTTGGTACATTTTGTACACTATAGAATTTATGTTAGTTTCCATTTACTTAGGAATTGTAAAATACAGTCTGACAAGGGCTGCCTAATTTTTCAAAATATGTCACTTGTGTTTATTTTCAGTCATAATGTACACTGAAGATGGTATTTAATTTTGTTGCATGAGGTTCAATGACAATAAAGTAAAGTAAACTAAATTAACAGTTTACTTTGTATTTTCCTTCAATTCTTATTTTTATTTGTTATAAATAAAAAAATAACTGGCAGTCCTCAAAACCATATCTACACCGTCAATTGTTTGCAACGTACCACTACTGTACTATTACTAATTACAAAAACTGGATTATGCAGTTTTTGGTGTTTAGAGCAAGGAAACACATAAAAACTGTATTGAACTCTAATATCTGCCTAATGTACTTTAAAAAAATACAAAAAATTCTGCTGTGCTTATGATATGATATAATCCTACCAAATTGGTATCGTTGCCTCCTCACAAGTGCAGACTATGACTACTTGAAAATAAAGTACACTATTACCCACAAAAGAATTCACCCTCCTCATTCTTTTGCTGCAGTGTGCAAGGACAGCAAGGCAGTAATGGCTTCAAAGCATTTGCAGTTTTTCTTGAGGAGATGGATTCTATTTATAGATAAGGCTTCTAGGGCCAAAGTTTTAGCCCTGTAATAATCTCATCCCAATCCTAAAACTGGGCCTGGGGAGTTTTTTGGTCCTTGAATATATACTGTTTAACCCATACCCACAACTTAAGTAGCTTTCCTTAAGTAGCACACATGCCTTTTCCATTGCAGAATATTGGGCAACCAATTATATTTTATTTATTTCCCAGCTTTATTATTATATATATTATCTTAGCTAGTTAAACATGAATGTATAGATGGTTGTTGCTTAGCAATCATTTAGCAACTACTTCGTTTAGCAACCATTTGCAGTTATTATTGTGATGAAAAAGTAACTGTAACCAAGCCTCACAACCTTTGCAGGTTTATGAAGCAAAAAAAAAAAAGCTGAAGTAAGAGCACAAACATAATAAGTTTCACTTAATGACCAAATTGCCAGTTCCAATTGTGGTTATATACTATCTGTAATTTGTTACCTAAACTTCTACATTTTAGATCTGTCTAGTATTTTTAAACACATCTGAACGCATAGACTTTTCTTTAAAAAATAGACTTTCTATAGCCATACCTAGAAATAAATATTTTTTCAAACAAAATCGGGAGGGAACTTCTTTAAAATGTGGCATATTCTAGGAATTAGAAATATTTTTTCAGACCAGAATTTGTCATTTGTCTTTTTTATCTAAGACTTCTTTTTTTTTTTAAGTTTTAAAAACAATTTTATTTACAAATTTAAAAACATACAATTTCAAAATACAGAAACAATAATAACACATAATTTTTACATTTGTTGTCGAATTTGGTAAGTCGTAAAAATCATTATTGGCTAGTACTAGTCACACATTCACACATTATCACATCCTAAGCGCTAAATAATTCTCAATATACTCCATTTATTTTCACGTTGGCTTACAACTACTATTACGAATACATTCATGTTTTTTAACTAATAAACACAAAAGATATTATAAATGGCTAATACTAATAATAGTATTAACAGAGAAAAGAAGGTTTAAAAACTTTAATTGTTTTAATGTACTTAATATATTATAAACCGCTGGATATAATTTGTATCTTAGGTTCATTTACATGTTTCCCCTTTTATTGTCTACCCACTTATGCCATTTATCCCATATCTGGTAATAATCTGTATCCTCTGTCCCGTTAATTTTAAGCGTAAGCCTCTCTAGTTGCGCACACTCATATGTTTTCTGAATAACAACCTGTATCGGTGGTACATTTGGATTTTTCCAATATTGTGCTAGTGAGATACGTGCCACAGTTAATAAAGGGATGGTCAGATATTTTACTTTAGCGGAGTAGTCCCCTTTGATCATTTCCCAACAAAAATAATTCCGGTTTCCACTCCAGCCCACTCTCTATAATTTCTTCTATCCACGTTTTTATTTTTAGCCAATATTTATTTATCTCAGGACAAGTCTACCATGAATGAAAATATGTACAAATTTCCCTTTACATTTCCAACAGCAAGGATTGGCTGTCGGAGATATTTTGGCCAATCTAGAGGGCGCCAGATGCCATCTGTACATCATTTTGTATAAATTCTCCTTGTGCGCTACTGATTTGGTTAGTGTTAGGTTTTTCTGCCAGATTTCTTCCCAGTCATCCAGATCAATACTATAACCAAAGCTTTTTTCCCAAGCCAACATGGGACCTTTCACAATTTTTTTGGCCATTTCATATTCTAATAAATAATTGTATAATTTGGAAATTGAACTTTTCTCAGGGTTTAAAAGTATTTTATCCAAATATGTATCTTTTCTCTTAATTCCATTTCTTGTGAAGATGTATATTATGGAGTAAAATTACATCGCTGATGATGTAAAGCTATTCAACACCACCAACAATATTGCTACCCTTCAAAAAGACCTCAACTATGAATAAGAAGAACGAAAAGTGGGGAGAAGTTGTATAGAAGATATAGAATGGTAAATAAGATAGGTAATGGTATACAAGATGA
>BHEV01037303.1:0-16304 GCA_004319985.1 Emydocephalus ijimae | reverse complement strand
CCAGCTGTCAGCTTCCTTGTGGCAGCCATTACAGACCGCCGCTTGACCGTCCTGGGAAAAGGGAGTTTTACTGGCTAGAGGAGGGGTCTGCATCACCCCCCAGCCTTCACCAGCTCCCTCCTATCTTCAGCTGCCTCTACGGGGCAGCCTTAGCCTCCAAACCTTTATAGGTCGAAGGCACCAAAACGGCTAGCGCGGCGGGGATCGCGCAGGATCGCGAAACCCTGCCGCTCGCGAAGCTGACAAACCGGAAGTCCGCAATTTAACTTTTTCATTTTCATTTTCTTTTCCATTTTCTATTTTATGGTCCCACTAGTTCTTGCTCACAGGCAAACAATATTTCTTGCAGATCTTCCAATACACCATTGTTGCTACTTTGTCATGCCGCTGCTTGTAGTCTGTGCAATCTCCTTGCAGCAGCTTCCCAGGTGGTCCACTGTTTCTTCAGCTTCTTTGCATAGGTGGCACTTACTGTCCCTGTCTTCTCCATTCTGGCTTTGCATACATTTGTCCTTAAGGCTTGGTCTTGCGCAGCCAGAATTAATTCCTCGGTCTATTGTTATTGTTATCATCATCATCATTATTTAATACTATCATCCATTTTTCCTATTTCATCCCTCCAATGCTGGTTCTGCCTCTTGTCAGTGTCTGGCTAAAGGTGGAAAAGTAGGAACTTCATGGCAATGAATATGTGAAGGCATCTCCAAGTTTCCCAACTCTTCTCTGGAGCTGAATTCCAATAGAATTTGGAACAGGCCTGCACCAACAATTTTGTATTCACATATATCTGTTTTCCATCCATGGGACGCGGGTACTAATTTCTAGAGATTATATTCTGCAAAAGAAACAGAGAAACAGACAGTTATAAATAGCACTATGCCTTATGAAAGGCTGAGAAGATTGTTTTTAAAAAAATGGCAAATTGTGGGCATGAGCTCTCAAAACAATAATTGCATCACAAGCTGCATTTGAACCTCCAAAGAGATATAGATGAATGTCAGGACCTATTTTAATGTTGTAATCGTCTTAATATTTTTGCATGTCAGTTCATTCTTGTCCTAAATCTTATTTCCCATGTGTTGCAAAAGAAGGAATTAAAACTGCAAGTTTAAAAATCAACCTGAATTACATTGTAACTTGTACACTGCAGTTTAAAATACATGGCAGATTAATCTGACATTCAAGGGGGAGAAATGCAGCCCCTTTAATTGCTTTCTTTCACACTCTCAGCCTGATTTGTCTTAGTGCTGCCTCCCCTTGGGGGGGTTTATGGGGCTTTTTTCCCTCAGGAAAACTGCTACTTCCCACATCAATGGATGGACTCCAGGCTGGCTGATCGGTTCCAAGTGTGGAGAAGTTTTTGAGTCTGGATCCATCTTCCCTAAGGTGCCGCCCCCCCGGTGTGTTAGACCAACACCTAGAGTTGTCACTGGGTACAACTTGGTTGGGGAAGGGAGAGACAACCTGAGGAGAGGCTGGTAACCTTTTCTCCACTACCAGGACGAAGGGTTTGAGGGCACCGGTCCCGCAGATGGCACAGAATCAGGAGGAGTGGGTAAGGCTTGAGAAAAAGGAGAAGGAGAGGAGAGAGAGACCTAGACTGGCTTGGACCGGGGACTGAAATAAACCATGTAACGTTTGCCTGGGATGAGCTAGCAGCACGTGTGACCTGGTTGCTAAAGTGGTGAAAGCCACAAACCCCCTAGGATCCGTCATCCCACTGCAACCGTAGCCAGGTCAGGCTTGGCACAGCGGATAGAGTGGAGCGGATTCACACAAGAACAAGGGGCCTGGGAGCTGGGAGCTGAGCCCCGTGAGACCTGGTCACTGCAGGGGAACCCGTGCCCCCTCCCTCCCTTGGGTCATCCTTGCAGAGACATTTCCTTTCCTAGATGGGGGGGGGGACAACAGAGTGACTGCAGGCAGGTCGCTCTGGGGTGAACTCGGCCTCTCTCATCCTCCATCTTGGCAGCCGTGTCAACCCCGTATTGTGGGGATAGATGTCTTCCTCTGACCAGGCGGTTGACCTCATTCTCTTCAGCCCTTTATTCGACACGCATGGCAACACATCACTGTTGGTTTCTGGCTGCTAGTCCTGTGGGGCCAGGGAAGATGAGGGCAGCCGTCCAACTGCAGCCCTCCCACACCCAGAGTTCACTGGCTTGGCCGGCTTCCCACGACGAGTGTAAGGCTGAGCGGCTGTGAAGCTGGTGGGACCTGCTGAGGGACAAAGTGGTGGATGGGGATGGAGACGGGATGGGCCTTCCTGGGGAAAGAGACCCCTCAAATGACACCAGACAAAGCCTGTTTTCAAGGAACTGCCTCCGCCTCCTGGTCATAAGAAGGCAACGTTTCCCATCTGCCCACTGAGTAAACGGTTCCGTTGGTGGTTTGGAGGTTGAGAACTGATCATTGCAACAACAAAGAAGCAAAACCTCCAATCCGTGTTTGTAATGGATCATTGCTGTCATTCAGAGCAGGGTCTTCATTTGGGGTGGGGGGGCATCAACTAAGGGGGGGAGGGGGCTTGATCGGTAGGGATGGCAGAGAAGCTGGTCCTGAGCCAGGCCACTCCCTGCCCTGTGTTGCCTGGCTTGATGACCCCAGTTAGCCAAGTCTCTGACTCTTGGCCTAGGGCATCCAGATGGCCGTTGCTGCCCTGGGACATTGATCCATGTCACTGTGGGGCAGGCAGTGGACTCACAACAGAGGCAGCTTAGCAGTAGCTCTGATCCAAGTAACCCAACACACTGGACAAAGTTAACTCTGCTTATTCAGTCTCAAGTCCCTCTGTAGACTCTCTAGCCACTCATTGCCACCAAACTGTTGTGTTACTGTTGCTAAATTCTCTTTTTTCTTCCTATGAACTGGGGGGGGGGGGGGGGCAGAAACCTTTATTGCTTTGTCTCCAACTGAGCTCAGAACGTATGCTTATAATTAAAGTAAAATGTTTTGGTCCTTGCTTTATAAGATTATTTCCCACAGAACGAACTGCAAACCCTAATAAAAGGCAGATGGGAACAGACCCTGTTTTGGAAAAAAATGGAAGGTGTTCAAGATTTCATAAAAAGTAAAATAAATGACTGTCACTTAAGCAAATCCTCTCACCAGGCAGGGGTGAATAGAAGTTAACTATTCCAGTGAGACCTCAGTAATTTAGTAGAGTTTTTCCAGAGTTTGCTCTCAGGACTTTTAACTAATGGGAGTCCTGCCTGCTGGGAATTTAAATGAAAACATCGGTCTCAGAAGTAGCTGCAACAAGCCCAGAGTTCAATCTCTTCAAGGATGAGATGATGGCGATGATGGCGGCGATGATGATGCTCTCCATTCATTCCCTGGGCCGAGTCCCCATCTCTTCCAATCTTGCAGTGCTTCTTGGGGGGGCAGGGTTTCTGTGCTTGGCTGGTGTCTGCTTTGATGGCCTCCAGGCTTCATGGTCTTTGATGGTCTTTCCTTTCACAGCTAACTCTTCCCAGTGAAGAACCCCCACGCCCCCCACGTGACAGGCCCAAAATGAGCAAGTTTCGTGATTCCACAAATCTTTGAACCTTCCTCTTAATCAGTCATGGATACATGGTGGGGCGTAGATTGTGCAGGCGTTCAGTAGGTGGAGGCACTTCTGCACTGAAGTGAAAGCAAAGTGGATGCTCAGTTTCTTCAACAAGCTGCGCCTTTTACCAGGACTGGCTGGAAGGAGCAGCTGCTCAGCTCCAGAAAAAGAGGCAGCTCCTTGAATGAGTGGCCAGGCGGGCTGCCTTTGTGCCCCCCCGCCCCCATGGAGCAATCTCCTACTTTTGAATGTGCATGTAGCCTTCATAACAAAACTAGATGTGAAGCGGCTTCATTTCCTGGTGCCAAATGGTTTTATCAAGATTATTCATCCATCGACTGGACAACAGGGGATGTGAGAGTGCCAGATGACAACAGAGGCCATCAAGTTGAAAAGATACAGCAGACACAGTTTGAGTTAAATGCCTAAATATGACATATAGCTGCACTCTTTGAGTTTATTTGGTCAAAAATGGATACCAAGGAGTTGTGTGCTATTAATCCTTCCGAATTGGTTACTGGATTCTACGAACTTCTCACATGTGGAGCAAATTGCCTCTCCAAATGTCCCTTTTCCTCCTCATCTAGGCCCCTGAATAAACGTACAAAGGCATTAGTAGATGTGAGCAGAGTACATTTTCTTTGTAATTATAGCATGTTTTCTAGAATATTGAAAAAAGCACTTTTTTATTTTCATCTCTATTCACTAATCTCTTTATTCTGATACAGTTTATAAGGAGGAAATGTGGGTAGTTATTCAAAGAATTAAAATATAAAATTCCCCTGGTCATACTCTCAACACCCCAGCTGCTACTCTCAAGTAGCAGCTGAAACCCAGACTTGATATTTGGAAAACGAAGTGAATCTGCGTAGTAATTTTGATGGTCCTGGGATCTGAAGTGTGGCAGTAGCAGGAATATAAATGCACTTGTTACGTTTATATCCCTGTTCCCTTCAGAGTCCAAAGCTGCAGAGGTGTTAGCCCTTTCCCCTCCAGGTTGGAGGGCATCTTGGTGCCCCAGGCCACGCTGACTGATGGAGCTTCCTTCCGTCAACAGAAAGGTTTGCATTTGTGGGATTATTTGGGATGGACTCACCTGAGAGATGATTGTGAAATGTTAGGACTTGACCTGCAAACCACAAAAAACATTCAGAGTAAGACACTAACAAATCTCTTCCACAACGTTGCCAAGACATATCTCTCTAATCACCAGGAGTTAAAGTCTGTTTCTTAATCTCGCTATTTTTCCTCCATACTTTTGTAAAATACCGCCCTATTTCCCCCTAAAGGCTGGGATCCTCATCATCCTCACCGTACACGGCTAGTAAGATATTGGCCAGATGTGACGAGCAGCTGAGGAAGCATTCAATATGCCAGGCCTTCGCCATCTTTTGACCCTGCACCAAGATTCCTCCTCCAGGCATTTTTTTTACCTCCTTTTCTCACTCACTCTCTCACAAGGCACCAGGTTGCCTTTCCTTTGGGCTTCCTTCGTCTCCTGGGGGTGACAGAAGGTGCTGACAATCCCTGAATGGTGGCAGAGAATTTATGGGGCAGTTAAACCCTTACCTATTACGAACATCTTTTCTGAATTTCCCTTGTCCCATCCGTACAATCAGTCACCGCATCTTCCTCGGCTGCCCCTCCTGGATCATCCCCACCATTTATGTTGGCAATAGATTAACCCCAGATCTGACAAGCAGCACGTCGATGGGAAGCAACAGAATTACGCCTTTCTTTAACTCCTTCCATTGCTCAGCCCTTGTTCATTAAGCAATACTGCCCTCCTTTTTCCCTGCTAATCCCATGTATTGATCTCCCAGTGGGGAGCTTCTCCTCCCGAGATGGATTGATCTCCCAGAGTCAGTGGGAAAGTTTCTCATCCTGGCACTGGAGGCTGCTCTCTGCTCCCTTGCTTTCCCCACCAATCAGTTTCGGTTTTCTCTGAAGCCTCTATCTGGGCTGGGAACTGGGGTCTGTTCTGGGGCCAACCTGCTCTTATGACCCCTGACTGATCTGCTCCTAGCCACTCTGGCACTTTATTATTTTTGTTTCCCTTGCAACGTGATCATCTTTATTTTCCTTTTGTGAAAATATCAAGAAAATTTCTCATCTTTGGGGAGGGCAAAAAGTGTTCTCGGCTTGTCAATAGTGAGATTGGAGCACAGACCCAACTGGTGAACTGCAGACTGTGAATTGCAAGCATTTTAGACTGTTTTGCTATCTCTCTCTTGTGGCAAAGAAGAAAGGCCCGTGTTTAAGGCTGGTGTTTAACGGCAACAAATCACTAATTTGTTGAAAAACAGCCTGACTAAAAGCAGAGATGTGTTGATGCCAAAGTGGTTGAAAACCAGTCAAATTTATGGGCTGTGTCATAATCCTAAACCTTATGGGAAGGGCATTAAAATCTACAGAATCCACTGTTGTTTCCAAACTGCTTTAAAATTAATATTTTCTCCTCATGTTGTAAAAAGTGAAGCTTTGGGAAAAGATGGAATGCTGTCCAACCCTTAAGTGTGCAGGTCATCTTTCTGACAGGACTTTTGGGGAAGCAATAGTATTAAAAGCTTTGGCTTACAAGCATTACTTCAAGACCTGTCAGCAAGAATTTTAACATGCCCTCAGGCCAAACATCTTGCTAATGGAAAGCAAGCTCATAAAAATGTGCTGCAGCTTCGCTTTTAAGCAAAAGGGAGAAAAGTGGCTGGTTCTTCCCTGGATTTGATGTCTTTGGAAGTACCCCGTATTTCTTTAGGTCTATTTAGCCTTACAGAGTCATGAAAGACAAAGGGAAAAGTGCCTTTAAGAGCCATGGCAGTGGAGGAATGTGGCTGCTTGGGATCAAATATCTACTACTAAAACTAAAATCTTATGGTATCTCTGGACACCTATATAACTGCATAGAAGCATTCCTGTCAAACAGACAACAAATGGTCAAAATTGGGAGCGTCCTATCAAATTCTGTACCTGTCAACAGGGGTGTCCCCCTTCTAGGACCAACTCTCTTCATATTCAACATAAATGACCTCTGTGGTCATATTCAGAGCAACTGCGTTCTCTTTGCTGATGATGTAAAGCTATTCAATACCGCAGACAATACTACTACACTCCAAAAAGACCTTGACTACATATCAGAATGGTCAAACAAATGGCAACATCAAATCTCAACAAATAAATGCTCTGTCTTACATATTGGCAAAAAAAATCAGAAAATAAAATACAAGCTAAATAGTCAAGACCTTGTTGAGGATCTAAACTCTGTCAAGGACCTTGGATTACCCATCTCTAATGATTTGAGTGCTAGAGCCCACTGTAACTACACAGCCAAAAAGGCATTAAGAGTTGTTAATCTAATCCTACGTAGCTTCTCTGGTAATATCACACGACTAACTAGAGCATACAAAACATTTGCTAGACCAATACTCGAATACAGCTCATCAGTCTGGAACCCATATCATGTATCTGATATTAACACAATTGAAAAAGTCCAGAAATGTTTCACAAAAAGAGTTCTCCGCTCCTCTACTGATTGCAGAATACCTTATGCCACCAGACTTGAAACTCTAGACCTAGAAAACCTAGAACTACGCCACCTTCGGTCCGATCTAAATATAGTATATAAAATGATACATTGCAATGTTCTACTTGCAAATGAATACTTCAGCTTAAATCATAACAATACAAGAGCACACAATAGATATAAACTCAAGGTTAACCGCACCAAATCTGATTGCAGAAAATACGACTTCAGCAACAGAGTGGTCAATGTTTGGAATACTTTACCTGACTCTGTGGTTTCTTCCTCAAACCCCAAAAACTTTAACCTTAGACTGTCTACTATTGACCTCACCCCCTTCCTAAGAGGCCTGTAGGGGGCGTGCATAAGTGCACCAATCGTGCCTGTCCCTGTCCTATTGTTTCTTTTTATTTTTCTTATAAGTATCCATCTCAAGTATTCAAAACTGTGTTTATTCTCATACCTGTATCTTGTAAGTGATTGACAAATCAAATAAATAAATAAAAAATCTTGGACAGATAGATAGACCCTTCCAAACACAATGTAGTATCTTTTGCACCAAACGTTCTCTGATGAATAGAATAGAATAGAATAGAATAGAATAGAATAGAATAGAATAGAATAGAATAGAATAGAATACTTTATTGGCCAAGTATGATTGGACACACAAGGAATTTGTCTTGGTGTAAATACTCTCAGTATACATAAAAGATACATTTGTCAAGAATCAAGCATCATAAGGTACAACATTTAATGATAGTCATAGGGTGCAATCAACAATCAAATCATAATAGGAAACAGTCCATATAAATCATAAGGATACAAGCAGCAAAGTTACAGTCATGCAGTCACAAGTGGGAGGGGATAGGTGATAAGGAGTGATGAGAAGATTAACAGTAATAGTAGTGCACACTTTGTAAATAGTTGAACAGTGTTGAGGGAATATTTGTTTAGCAGAGTGATGGCTTTCAGGGAAAAAACTGTTCTTGTGTCTAGTTCTGGTGTGTAGTGCTCTATAGCCTATAACCTATGGACTTCTTTGGGGGCTTGGAGAATGCTGAGGCCCCCTGAGCTCTGCTCATTGTTGCCTGCCCGCATTGTGATGGGATCTGTTTGGACAGATCCCATTGTGTCACTTCCACTGAAATCCAGGGTGGATTTATTTTGGGTTCCTGTTTGGTCCTGCATGGTTAATTCTGCTTTTGCTACTCAGAAGGGAAGACGCCTGGGTGCCGTTGGCCCCTCTTGGTGGAGGCAGAAGCTGCCCCTTCTCAGTGCAAAGAGGGAGCCGATGGACAAGAGACTCCTTTTCCCCCATCCAGCCCACTGTCTGATCTCCAACATTGGCAGGACGGAGCAATCTCAAAGCCGCCGGGGCCTCTTGTGTTGATATGGAAGGTGCCCGGCAAGGCATCCTCTCATGCTGCCAAATGTCCCCCACCACCTGCCTGCATTTCCATAGTCCTACTCCATGCAATATGCATGTAGAGGTGGCCCCCATGTTACAACTACAACCAAGGTCTGCAATTATGGCTACCATCAAAGGGTGCTTATCAAAACAGCAAAAAGATACAGGCTACCCCTCCAAAGCAGAGGAAAGGGGGCTAGAATTTCCCCAGCCTCCTTTGAAAATGAAGCCCTCCTTGGAAGACTTGCATTGCAACCTTCCTTCCTTCCTTCTGACAAATAGTATTAATTAGGACTCTTGCTTTTGAGTTAACTGCCTCCACTCTAAGTTAGAAGGTGTTTGATAGCTTTCTCCTTTTATTTAAACATTTGCAAATCATTTCATTCTTTGAGAGTTTCCTCTCTGGGGTCATAATTATCTATAGCTTATTCTATCTACACATAAAAGGATGTCTGTAGTTTTTGGCTGTTTCTTCATTACTTGGCCAAAGCTTAGGTGGCCTGCAGACTGTGCCTGTTCCTCTTCTGGCTGCCAGAGCAGAGCTTGCTGGCTCAGGGTTCAAGTGGCCTGCTTCCATGGGCAGCTCATCTCCTTGTGGCAGCTCTCTGGCTTGGATCTCCAGGGCCTCGCTGGGGCTTCTCTGCTCTTCCCCTGATTGTCTCCCACAGCTGACAGGTGCCATGGGCAGGGCAGGGGGTCAGACTAAATGGACTCCCATCTTCATTCAGGATTCTGCAATTGTCCTTTGTGACAAATTCTCCCTGGTCTCAGAGGCTCAAGAGGGGAAAGAACTGGCCCAGTCACAAGGGCCTTGGGATCATCAGGACGAGCTACCTGCAACCTGTCTGCTCCCTCAGCATCTGTGGCCCAAGGGGTGGAAATGTGGGGTTTGACAAAAACGATTTGTGGTTTTGTTATCAGTGAAAGAGAAAGGAAGAAGATTGTAAGCAATATAGTCAGGGGTTGCTTTGTCTGTTTTTGTTTTTCGTTCAGTATATAACATTTTTCAGAGCTCTTTTAACTATCCCTTTCATCCATCCACCTCTTCTTGTTAAAATTAATAATGTTCTATGTATTTTTTTTCAATTGTTAATTAGCTTTATATAAATTAGAACATTAAAAGAATAGGCACTCAGTTTATAAAACTGGTAGCTGTCTGGAACATATCATATATTTTTCTTTGCATACTGACCTCTGAAATGCAGGGTCTTTAACTTTAGGGATCAATTTAGCAGGTGGTGGAAAAGATATTGGCTATTTGTAGCTAAGAAGGGTTGACACTAAACCAGACATGGTCTCCCTCAGCTTCTAATATCTGAACCGGTAACAGTTTTCCAGGAGCTCTTTAGTTGTTCAATTTCAGCCATGAGAAACAGTGGAAATATGAGCCTGGGAAGATCCTGGAGGTGACAGTAATTTTATTCTCAGTGAAATATTCCTCAGAGATTCAGGAATGAACAGAAATATTCAAGCACAAGTTATCTAAGGGCCATTTTAAAATGAGAGGGGAAAGTAAAATATGTTGAGCTGTCAATCCATTTCCAACCCCAAACCATCCACTTCACCCTCTAGATGGGATATATTGAGCCTGATTTTCAGGTGGTTTGGATGTTAAGTGTTTTGCACAACTCTGATTACAGATAATTGCAATCTGAATACTGCAGTGATACTGCATTACTAGTTGCCGTGATGCTGCTTTAAAAGTATTTTGCCCTTGTCTGCTTTCAGTGTCAGCCAAAAAATAATAATTGCTAACCGGCCTGATTCGTCTGCAAAAATTGAGTGGATCCGTCTGCCTGATTGGAAAGAAACCTGCCTGCCTTATGAAAAGAAGATTGCTTTGGGGCTATGGGATTCTTTCCTTCAACATGGCCATTCTAAAAAGAGAAGCGCTACGGGGCTGAGCTGGCTGCTTTGGCCTCTTCCGGTCCTGGTCAGGCCTCCCGTCTGCTCAAGGAGAGCCTTGGACAGGCGGTTCAGGTCGAGGCTAATAACGGAAGGTGCTGAAACGCTCTTTTAGAATTGCATGGCTAATTTGCTCTTTTCCTGTTGCTGCCTGCAGCTCCCAGGATCACCGGCCTCCCCACCTCCCGGCCTCTCTTGATTGAGTAATGAAAGCTGACAAATTTCAGAGAATAAAAGGCTGTTTAATTGAGAACCGGAACTGATGGAAAACTGATGGGTTTTCCTCCTCCTCCTCGGTTTGCCTTTCCGTAGCTGTCAGCTTCCATGGAAATGAAAGGGACCGCAAGACAGGAGGATACCGTGGGCATCTCCTGGCTGGGTTTGACAGCTGTGGTATGTCAACCCACCTGGATCTTGGGGAGGCCACTTGAGGCACCTGGGTTGCATTCAGGGGCTCTCATGCTTTGCTATAACCATCAATCCAAGAGGTCGGCCCCAAAAGCTCACATTGGTTTATGCTTTTCCCCAGAGCAGTCCTAACTGTCTCAGCCCAGCCTGGGGTTTAATACCCTTTAGGGGATGTAATCATGCTCTGGATGAAAGCCAGACTGTAAATAACTGAAACACAAGGTGAGGAATTGTTTTCAGAGAAATATCTCCCTTGTTTTCAGATGCCTTTCAGGTCAGACAAACAGAAGGATACTCTACCGTGTCCTCTGGCCAGATTCCCTTTCCTTTCAAATTTAAAAGAGTCTTCCTTTAACAACACCGTGTCTCTATCCATGCTTAAAAGCACATGTATTTACTTGGAGCAAAGGGGCCCTGTGTGCCGTGTGTGTGTGTGTGTGTGTGTGTGTGTGTGCATGGACATGTGTGTGAAAGAAGCAAATGCCTGTCGTTTCTTTGGGAGGATCCTGGAAAGAGCAAAGGGACTGAGAAGCTTAAGTCTTTATTGCAGGAAGCCCAGCTGGCAAGCAAGTCATTTTTAGTCATCCACTCTAATAGACACCCGTGTGTACATTATAATTTAAATGCGTGAAATAAATGGTAAAAAGATAAATAATAAACAGAAAGTTTCTTAAAACTCCCAGGAGTAATTAGAACAGTTTCTCAGGAGGAAATGCATTTAAAATTCCTGTGGATTGACTGGAATGTTCAGGGGAACCAAAACATCTCATCTGAAAGAGACAGAATCTTTTCCTTTCTCTGTTGGGTCACCCATGTTGGGTGCTTTAGCTGACTTCTTTCCACCCTTCACCTGGGTAAGAGGAGGTGCACTTCGGTGGCTAAAAGTCTGTGTGCAGCTTCTCCATCCTCCCTCCAGGTCACGGCTGGCTGGCTCAGAGGGGCTTCTTCCAAAACAAGGCAGCTGGAGAAGGGCTGCTGGGTGGACCTGGGCTGGCCAGGCACCTGCTCTCCAAAAGGGCTTCTGCAGACCTACAAGAGCGGGGTGGGTAGCCACCTCTTCCTGGTGCTCTTATCCACTTACACACTTTTTTCTCTACTTAGCGGCTCCCATAATTTGATGCAGGCCTGGGGCTCCTTATGAGAAGCCAGCTACTCTTGGAAGGCAAAACCTTGATTTTTGTGGCTGCAAATCACTGAATCTGATCGGTGTTGAAAACCACTGCAGTTGTGAGGCTGTTGTTAATTTTCCTTTGTGGCTATCGGGGAGTTTGAGCCGGGCCGGTGGAATCCCTATTTCTAAGTGTGTTAAATGAAGTGTTTGCGGCCTTTAAAATAACTACTTGCAGTAAGCCATCTGGGATTCATTTCATTTCATATTATCCAGGCTTTATTATTTTTAAGTACAGTTTGACAGCAAAGAAAACACAGACATAAGAGACACCCCTGAACAGAAGGATGTAATTAGGTTTCCCTTTAAGAAGGGATTTAGAGCTGCATCATTTTGGCCTCTTGACATCTGAAAAAAGGAACAAGCGAAAGGACAGAAGCGGTCAAAGCTACCTGGGCTGGGTTTGCTCCCGAGGGAATCCCGGGCAACACTGAAGGATCCCCAATTTTATACAAAACAGGAAGGGTGAAGCATTGTAGCAGGAGGGGGATATTTACGCAAGAAACTGGAACGGCTGCATCTTACGATCCAAAAGAGTAGATTATTATACTGTACTGCAATTTTAATGGTTGGTTTTAAATTGGACGTCAACCAGAGTCCCTCTTGCAAATTGGATGGCCAGAAAAATCTTCTTTTTCAAATGACAAGAAAATGTCTCCTCTCTTGCATGTTGTTGCTCAAGGCGGTTCCAGTGGCGGCAGCGTCGTCAGAGCCAGGACTGTGAAATGCAGGCTGAGCTCTTCCATCCCGCCCTCATCTGACAGCCAGGAAGGTCTGGGAAAGCTGGTAGGGTGGCTGGATGGAGCCCTGGGTGGTGGTGAGATCAGCTGAAAAAGAGGGCCCAGCTCACAGCCCCCTTAGTTTCCCTGGCCAAGCATGTCCTGGGTCCCCACCGCATCTTCTTCCCCACATGGGTGGACATCAGCACCCTCTTTTGTGCTCTTGGGGGGTCATGGGGGGAGGGGCAGCCTATGTTTGGTTTACAGGTGGATGGGAGGCAGGAGCCGAGCGCAACAGGAAGACTCCCGCAGGCCCAGCGGTGGGGTGCAGGTGACTCAATGAGTCCCACCAGAAGCAGGAAGCTCCTCCATCAGATCCGCTTCATTGTGGGAGGAGGGAACCTCTGGGCCTGCCCTGCAGTGCCAGAAGACCCTTCCATGAGCCACATGGATGCCAAGGTCCGGTGTGTGCAATCCTGCCAGAGCCACCTGATGGCAGCAGTTTAGCCATCCGATAAATAAATGTGCCTTTAAATCTGAGCATTTAGGGACTCTGCCCTTTCGGGGGCAGCCATGCCGAGGAGGAATAGTCAGCCTCCCACTGATCAGTCACCCTTTGGGGCAAACGGTGGTTAGTCCTGAACAGTGGGGGGGAGCCTATCCAGGTGTTTATTCGGGCCAGAAGGGGTGTTTCATGCAGGCCCCTAAAAGGAGCATCGGGCTGCCCCATTTGGTTTTCTTCCTTATCTTCTATTCCATCCAGTTAATGCTGACAAATATTTCTTAGTTCCTGGCTGTTTTTTTTAGCTAGGAATCATAAGGTGCCTGCCTTTTCCCCACTTGCCTCACTGCTCTGCTGTGTTTCCATCTTCTCCTGGGGCCTAGAATCACCATGTGGATCCCAGGTCCCTGTCCCGGGTTGCAAGAGAGGCTTCCGGTCTGCTTCGTGCTCCAAGTTAAAACACGAACGCTATAAAACATGCAGGGTCCATAATGAAAACCAAAGCCTGCAGCAGACAGAGGGGGCAGGGAGGATAATTATTAGCAGTCATGCAAACAAAAATATACCAGTGATATTTTAAATGTGGCTACATGAAAGAAGTGTAGAGGAAAGTTTACTTAATTTATAACTGCTCTATATGTAATTTTCTTCTAAGCGAACCAAATACAGAATTCCACAATCAAGTCTTTGAAAAAAAGGATTATTTTTAATGCATATGAATATTTAATTAGGTACCTTATCTATTCTAGGTACTATTCAATTCATTAGGTACCTAATCAATATTCTAAGGGACATGGTGGCTAAGACGCTGAGCTTGTCGATCAGAAAGGTTGGCAGTTTGGCAGTTCAAATCGCTAGTGCCGTGTCATGGAGGGAGCTCCCGTTCCTTGTCCCAGCTTCTGCCAACCTAGCAGTTCGAAAGCATGTAAAAAATGCAAGTAGAAAAATAGGGACCCCTTTGGTGGGAAGGGAACAGCGATGTTCTGTGCACCTTGGAAGGCATTTAGTCATGGCAGCCACCTGACCACAAAGATGTTTTCAGACAGTGCTGGCTCTTCGGCTTTGTAAAACGGAGATGAGCAGCGACCCCTAAAGCCAGAAACGATTAGCACGTATGTGCAAGGGGAACCTTTACCTTTTACCTTCATCAATATTGCTCAGACTTGGAGTAATATTCAGAGATTATAGCATTTATCTGAGCGTTTGAAATAGGGCAGTGGTTGCCTGTAACGGTAGTTATAGGAGTTACCTATGTCTTTTTGATAATAACAAAATGGCACTTGCAAGAAGAGCCAAAATATAAAACGCTTCTCTTCCCTTCACTCCATCCCAGTCCTTCTTCGGCTGCTCCCCCTCTCTCTCCCCTCCCCCTCCACACCCTGGGATTCCTAGTCTGCATCTCCAATGAGATTTGGTCAGATCACCTCTGTATAGAATGCAACATGCAAGGTAAAATATTTCTTCAGTTCTAACCTTATGGATATTTTCATGAAGCTAAAAGATTCTGAACTTTATAAATGTATCATTGATTAAAAAACAGTTTATAGGGCTTCTGCTATCATTCCCATATCTTGAGATAGTTTAGTGATGTCTTTAAATTAAATATAAAAAGTCTCATAAGTAACGTAAGTAAAAGCATGTAGGTAGAAGAGAATATTTGCAGTTCCAGGTTGAACTGGAGGGGGGGGCGTCCTTGGTGCTCTTTGACTTTGGCGGTTTCCTTGCAGACATTTCATGACCTAACTAGGCAACATCATCAGTGCTGGTAGGGCGTGGGGTTTACCCATGGCTTTCCCAGTCAGTGCTGGTGGGAACGTTCTTGGTGATTTGTTGATTAGACTGTGGTTTACTGTGAGCTTGTTGATCTGAATTGTTAGTTCCTTGATCGGGGAATTGTTTGCTTCTTGACCATTGGTCTAGTGTTAACCTTGGTTTACTCCTTGCTTATCTGGTTGTTGATTGCTGAGGAGAAGGTGTTTGGGTCTTTCTGTTTTGTTTTCAGAGTTTGGATTGTTTATTTTGAATAGTACGTAGCTAAACATAGGGATAAACGTTCTCCTTAGAGCCGTTTGGATCATCCAGAGAGTGGGAGGTGCTTCAGTCTGCATCGTTGAAGGCTGAGCTTAATTACTGAGGAACACTCCGCCCTCCATCACATGTCTCCCTTGCGTTCCCCAGTTTATGCTCAGCCTTCGTGAGAGTAGGCTGTGTATTTCCCACTCCTTGGCCGATTCAAGAACTTCCTACTTCAGGAGAATTCCTCATTACTTCAGGTTTGCTTATTGTTTGCCTCGGTTCTTCCTTAGCCTCTGCGCATTTGGAATAGTTGCTATAGCAGGGGAGCACGTTTTTTCGCCCCCAGGGGGGATAAAGAGCGGGCGGCTTTCACGCTCCGGCGCCAATCCCTCCCCCCCTCCATTCAGACCTTTTTCCTGCCGTCTCTCCATGCCGCACTTGTAGCAGCTTCATTCGATCGCGCTGATAAAGCGCAGCTGGTGTTCTCCCCCACCGTAAATGCCAATCGCCCCAGGAAGGGGCAAAAATTTACCTGGCTACCTCTCTCGGCCTCTAGACGTGCCGGAGAGGCTTATAATTGCTCTGAGTGGCCCATTGATAAGGGATCGTGGGCGGCCGCCATTTTGGGCACCACCGCGTGTCGGGCACCATTTTTAAAGGCATCATTGGGCTGCGAAGAGGCTAGATCTAGTCACAGGCCTTCCAGCCTGTGAGAGCTACTGTGCATTCATTATATTTGGCAACTTGTTGGCTTTCCGCAGCATGCTCAGGGCAGGAAACTGCAGCCTATCCCTCCCGGTTGTTGCCTGGGAGCTCCAGCTGCTAGAGGCCTCATTCCAGCCTCAGGCGTTTCATTTGGCGAATTGGAGATATTTAACAGCAACCTCTGGGGCCACTCCCTCCTGGGAGCACCGAACAGGTCCTCGAATTAAATATTTGTCTAATAATAATAATAATAATAATAATAATAATAATAAATAACAATATTAATAAATAGATAAAAACTTAATTATTATATCTATATCTATATACACACACACACACACACACACACACATATATATATATATATATTTGTTTTCTGAGGTTCTCGCGGGTATTTGTATGTGGA
>BHEV01037295.1:0-10230 GCA_004319985.1 Emydocephalus ijimae | reverse complement strand
GTTGTAGCCAAGTGTGAGATTTTTCAGAAGTCCAGGAGTCTTGTTGACCAATTGAATATTAAAAATGTAGCGTAGTAGTCTGATCTTATTAAAAGGTAAACTAACATAAAATATTTATGTTATCATCATCATCATTACAATCAAAAGCAAAATACCATTTCAATTTAATTTCTCTTTGCCTTCTGATCAATGATGGGTTTCCAAATTTTTTCCTACCAGTTCTATGAGTAGTTCTATTCATGCGTGTGCATGCCTAACACGTGCTTTGCATGCCCTTTCAGGGCTCAAAGACCGACCCTTTTGGAACGCTGGTGAGTGAGCTGAGCTGTTTTTTAGCTCAGCTGAACCATGGCAATGTACTCTCCTGTGCGAATCAGCTAAGCTAAAAAACAAGGGAATATTGGAGAGCTAATGGCGGGGGCAGGTGGATGAGGCTAGTCAGAGGTGCTATTTGCCAGTTCTCCAAACTAGTAAAAATCTTCGCTACTGGTCCAACAGAACTGGTCCAAAGTGCCTGAATACCACATCTGTTTCTGATGCTTAAGCCAATATTGATCCCAAACAAGAGTCAAATGATAGTTCCCCATCCCCTTTTCTTTTTAATAAGTATTGGGAAGATCAACTGGACATAATTTTCCACTAAGCTTAAGAATTATAAATAAATCGTTATATGAGCCTTGGTGGCACAGTGGTTAAAGTGCAGAACTCCAGGCTACTTTTGCTGCTTGCTGCCTGCCTGCAATTTGGCAGTTCCAATTTCACCAGGCTCAAGGTTGGCTCAGCCTTCCATCCTTCCAAGGTAGGTAAAATGAGGACCCAAATTGTTGGGGGCAATATGCTAACTCTGTAAACTTCTTAGAGAGGGTTGTAAAGCACTGTAAAGCGGTACATAAGTCTCAGTGCTATTGCTATTTGTAACAGCACTAATTTTCAACTGCCAAGTAACCAGGATTCAAAATCATTCAGTCATTAAAGTACAATCATTGTTATAGGAAGAGATCGTTTCTTAAGTAACTGAGAAAAGCAGTTATAAAATCAAGTCACTCTCTGTTCCTATAAGGATCAGGTATTAACTATGAAAGAATGGTTGTAAAAATATATAAATGGGCTGGGCAGAGGCAACTACACCTCATTCACTAACTACTTTAAACTACAATTGGTATTCAAGCAATAACTCATGATAGGACCAGGAAAGAATCTGCCCTTTTTAAGTTATTTTTTTTCCTGTTCCATTTCTGGATTCAAGCTTTTTCTACAAAATAAGTCCAAAGAGAGGAACAATGGAAATCAAAACAGTTCAGGAAATTAGACAGGTCCTATGTATAGGCAATAAGTGAAATAAGAAGAAAAGAATGGGAATGTTAGAAGATCAAATAGAGGTTAGTGTTACATCACCACCCTGAATGACTTACATGTCAAACTGACCATAAGGAGCCCTGTTGAAAGGCATTGTTGTTGTATTCACTATGTTTGTTGCAGTGGTGATCATACTAATGAGATGGTCTCCCGGCCTGTAATAGCTCCATGGTTTTTTACTACCCGGGGGCTTCAAACTCAATGGACACTTCATTCCAAGCCTCCCAGAAACTGGCTGGGATAGAAGGAACAGAAATGGAAGCAGAAGATCCATAATTCAGAGGTCTGAATCAATCCCCGTCCTGTTTCTAAGGAAGAACAAGAAGAAGAGTTAGATCAATTCAAAGCACCTTCCCAATTTGGAAATTCTACAAGCTTTCATGAATCAGACAGAGACAAACCAAGCTTCACCTGGAAAAGACAGAAAGTACAATCAATAGCACAGTCCCTACCTGTCCCCAAACTTGTGCCACAATGTGTGTGATTAAGGCATTTATCCTTTTCTGATGCAAGATGTTGGTTCTGTCTGATGTTTACCTCAAAGACAATCACTGGAGAAGTAGCAGATGAGATCTAAGAGGCCAGAATTTTGAAAATTACACAGAGAAGCCACTTCTCCTCTAGAGAGCCCAAACTTCTCCAGAGCTCCATTTCCAGAGGAGAAGCTGGAAAAAAGAAAATCATAGCTCCATCCCTGGGGCCCTGGTTCTGTTGTGGTTGTGGGCCTTCCTGTCGGGTCTTGTCCAAAAAGTGATGCTGGATGAAGGTAGTTCAACACCCAGGTGACTTTTGTTGTTTCTCAACGTAATAACTTGTCTCCGGAGACCATTGGGAAAGTTCATCCATCCAGAGCTATGGAGTTTGGTGATATTCCAGGTTGGTGGCATTCCAGGGGTGGGTTTCAAATTTCTTAACAACCAGTTCTGTGGGCATGGCCTAATTTGTGGGTGTGGCTAGGTGGTCATGTGACTGGGAAGGGAGTGGCTTGCTGACTGGGCGTGGCTAGGTGGTCATGTGACAGGGGTGGGCAAGACTAGGTGATCATGTGGCTGGAGAGGCCCAGGAAGGTGACTATGTGACTGGGAAATCAAGTTTAAGTGGTCCTCACTTAATGGCCAGGTCCTCACTTAGTGGCAAATTGCTTACAAAGTGTTTTTTACCAGTTCCAAGTCCAGAGGAGCCCTGGGGAGGGCAGGGCAGGTGGCCATGTGACTGGCAAAGCAAATGTAAATGGTCTTCGCTTAATGACTAGGTCCTTGCTTCATGGCCAGTTGCTTAGCAAGTGTTTTTTGCCTGTTTCCAAGGCCTGGGGAGGGCAGGGTGAGGCCCAGGCAGCTATGAGGAGCTATAGGGAGGGCAAGATGAGGCACAGGCATCTACAAGGAGCTACGGTGAGGGAAAGGCAAGGCCCGGGCTGGTGGCCACATGACAGGTGGCTGGGCATGGCTTGTATGTAAATATTATAAATATTGATATTTTTGTAGAAAAAGAGCAACTTTTACCCACATTCAGGCAAAGCAGGCAGGCAGATTGAGTTGCTCACAGAATCACAGATTCAGTTAGATATCTGTGTTCCCGCTATCGGCTCGCTGAGTCTGCACTAGTTCAGTGTNTCAGTGCTAAGCAAGGTCCCTCTCTGCTTAAAATCAGAGCTGAAGATCTAAAGAGTAGCTTTAGGAATGCTAGGAATGTTGCACTTAAGAAAGATTTCCATGAACAGGATACTGACCTCTGTAACAACTCAGCCTTAAAAAGAAAAGCATACCTTTGTTTCTCCAATTCTTATATGACTGTTTTAATCTAGTAGTTTGAATAAAACACCACCATAAAGAAATATAAGAGGAATTATAATCCTGTGGCATTCATATGTTGCTAAACTGTAATTCCCAGGACACCAGGACACCAGACTACTGGTGAGGGGCACCGGGAGTAACATGTAGAGTTGTTGCAGGTTGATTATCACTACTCTAAAAGATCAAACACATTATTTATTATAATATACAATATAAATTCTTCACCACTCTTAGATTTTTGTCTGTAGAGTCATATAAACCAGTACTTATATTTTTAAGAGTATGCTAAAATCACTATAGTGTTTTTTAAGTCAGGGTACCCTGTAATATCATTCTTATAGGCTAACATTACCTTCAGAAATAAACTCTTGCATATTAAATGGAGTTCCTTCTAAATTTACATTTCATTTATCCTATCCTTACTCCCACAGCACCAAATATGACAACACAACCAGAAAAAGAGTCACCAGGTCCCCTCACTTCTGTTTCTGGGAAAATGTAGCAAGAAATCAGATCACAGCTTCCCTAAGCACTCCTACCCTCTTAGCTGCAGAACTCACAGCCCATATGTAGTGTAGGCAGCGGATTGACAGAGGCAACACAGAGCAAACTTCAGCTGTAACTTTATTTTAACAATAAAGGGTTGCCGCGACTGACACGCTAATAAGGCAGCCAGTGGGCAACAGCTGATGTCATTTGACAGCTCCCTTTTATACTCGGCTGTAAAAAGATATTAGCCAATAGGAACGGTCTGCGTTCCCGCTGGAAGCACGGACCAGAGTGAGAATTTCAGCTCAGTCTCTAGAATGGAGCATGCATAGTCCTTCAGATACCCTTGGCACTTGCGCAGTCGGCTGGATCTTCTTAGTTCAGTTGGAACCATCGCAGCGTGAGAACCTTCTGCTGGATGCGGAGCCTCTGATGATGATGGAACTGGCTTCTCAGTGTCCGACAGCTCAGGAAGCATCAACAAAGACTGTCCGGATAGGTGGCATTGTTGTCAGGACCATGGTGGCTTGCTTTGGATGCGGGTGGTCTGGTCGTGGTGCAGTCATCTGGAGGGCCACCTGTAGAAGTACTCCAACAGCCCCTTAATGGCGCCGCCAAATGTGACCAACTTGTAACTGGACCTTGTATGACTTAGGGCCAGTTACTGCCACAATTCGACCTGGCAGCCATAAAGGGGTGGCCCACATAGTTCCTGGCAAATACCTGCTCATTTTCAATGAACATCCTAACCTGGCTATTTGACCCTAAAGGCATGGCTGGAGCATAATTTGGATGGAGTCTGTCCAAGGTGGTTCTCAAAAGTCGACCTATTAGGAGCTCAGCTAGGGACCTGTTGGTAGAAGTACAGGGGGTTGTGTGCTGGTTTAGAAGGTATTTAGTGAGTCTGGAGTGCCAGTCAGCAGGCCCAAGCCTTTCCAAGGCCTCCTTGGTAGATCTGACAGCTCTCTCAGCCAGGCTGTTACTAGCTGGGTGAAAAGGGGCTGTTAGGGCGTGCCTGACCCCTTGGTTAGCCAGGAATACAACAAACTCCTAGGAAGTGAACTGGGGCCCACTGTCTGACACAATGTTGTCAGGAAGACCATGGGTAGCGAAGATTTGCAGCAGGGCTTTTGCTACAGCTTCGGAAGTCGTAGTGGGCATTAAGGCTAGCTTTACCCACTTAGAGAAAGAGTCAACTATTACTAAAAATGTTTGCCCATGAAAAGGGCCAGCCAAATCAATATGTAGCCTGGACCATGGGGATCCTGAATCTTCCCATCTTCTTGGGATGGCCACTGGTGGAGATGGTCTGGTGACCTGGCATGGCTGGCAAGCATTTACCCAGCTAGTGACCTGGGCATCCATACCAGGCCACCACACATAACTGCCAGCTAAAGCCTTCATCCTGACAATGCCAGGATGGCCCTCGTGAAGCACTGCCAAAACTGACCTCTGTAACGGGGGCAGAATAACCAACCTGGTTCCCCATAGTAGGCAGCCTTTCAACGAAGACAATTCTTGCTGGCGAATTTTAAAAGACAAGAATTCAGATGAAAGAGAGGCTTTAGGCCACCCCCTTCCCACCCAGTCAAGGACTTGGGATATTACCTTGTCCCTGACAGAGTGGGCAGCGATGTCAGTAGAGGTCTTCGATCAGGAACACAGCATTGGTTGGTGCAGGATCCTGCACAGGCATTGGCAGGGAACAGCAACTGAGGGCATCTGTGTGGCTGAGATATTTGCCAGCTCAATGTGTTAGCGTATAAGAATAAACAGCCAGAAATAATGTCCACCTAGTCATTCTTGGAGATAAAATCTGAGGTGTTTGTCTGTTGCCTGATAGCAGGCCCAAAAGGGGCTTGTGGTCTGTTATTAGTTTGAAGTGGTGGCCAAAGAGAAACTAATGCAACTTTTTAACTGAAGCAACTGCAGCTAAAGCCTCCTTGTCAATTTGACTGTAGTTGCGTTCTGCAGAAGATAATGTTCTGGAGAAAAACGCAATGGGTGCTTCGAACCCATTAGGTAGCCTATGACTTAAAACGGCTCCTATGCCAAAGGGTGAGGCGTCTGCGGCTAAGACTAAAGGCTAATTTTTGTTGAATTGAATTAGGACAGCATCAGATGTAAGTAAAGATTTGACTGCTTTAAAAGCATAGGCTTCCTTAGGTCCCCAATGCCAAGAGGAGTGTTTGTCCAAAAGTCTATGCAGAGGTTCTGCAACGGAAGCCTTGTGGGGCAAAAAGGAGGCATAAAAGTTAAGGTGTCCCAAGAAAGACTGCAGTTCAGTCTTATTAGAAGGTGTGGGTGCGTCATGGATCACATGCACTTTGGATTCAATTGGATAAATGCCAAGGGCATCAACTTTGTAGCCCAGAAATTCAACCTGCAAAGTGGCAATAGTGCACTTTTCTTTCTTCAATTTGAGGCCTGCTTTTCTGAAACACTCAAGGACACATTGAACTCTTTGTATTAATTGAGGTTTGTCAGAGGCAGAAATTAATATGTCATTGAAATAAGGTATTACACCAGGTAATCCTTGTAGCAGCCTCTCCATTAATGACTGAAAAATTCCTGGGGCCAAACTGACTCCAAACTGGAGATGCCTGCACCTGAAGGCGCCCCTATGAGTTACAATAGTCTGTAGTTCAGTGGCTAAGTCATCAACAGTATCATCAACAATATGCTTGGGACATGTCAAGTTTTGTGAAAATGGTTCCTGGCTCGAAGGAATGAAGTAGGTGCTAGATAACTGGGACAGAGTATGTGCCGATATGCAAATATTTATTTATCAAACATTTATAGTCTGTGCAAATTCTCAAACTGCCATGTTTTTTAGGGGTATCACTATGGGTGTTTCCCATTTTGCAAAGTCCACAGGTTCCAAAATCCCCTGGTTAATTAGTTTATCCAGTTCCTTGTCTAGCTTAGGGTGGATTGCAAAATGGACTTTTCGAAGCTTTAGACAGATTGGAACTGCTAGAGGGTCCAAACTGAAGGATATTGGGGTTCCTACATAACATTCTAGGCCTTCGCTGAATACACCAGCATAGTCATTAAACAGGACATCCACTTCTAAATTGGTATCTGCAAATTTATGAGATTGATGTGCATCATCTAATGCTTTACGAGCGACTGGCCAGTTAAGTTGGAGTTGAGATATCCATTCGTCTAGTGAATGAATGTTAGGCCTTTCATGAGGAGGCTCAGGTATGGGTAAAAAGTCTTGTCCTGACACCACTTTAAAGGGGGTGAATCCAGTACTACTGTGAACAGAATTGTTGTATGCCACCTTGGCAAATGGCAATAAGTCAGCCCAATTATCCTGTTGATAATTTATGTAACATCCGAGGTATTTTTCTCGCACTGCGTTAGTTCTCTCACAGGCCCCATTAGTTTGGGGGTGGTGGGCAGAGCTTAAGCCCAGGGCAGAGCCTATTAACTTCAGGAACTCCCTCCAAAAGTTCAAGGTGAATCGAACCCCTCGGCCAGAAATTATACATTCAGGAACGCCATGTAGTCTATAGATATGTAGTATAAACAGTTTAGCCAACAATTTTGCTGAGGGAATCTTAGACCAAGGTATGAAATGTGCTTGTTTGGAAAACAAATCGGTTACTACCCAAATAACCGTGTTTCCGGTGCTCTCGGGTAACTCTACTATAAAGTCCATAGAGATTTCCTTCCATGGAGCCATTGGCCTAGCCACATTTTTTAACAGCCCTGCTGGCTTACCAAGAGGCCTTTTTGCTGAGGCGCAAACTGAGCAGCTAGCCACATAAGTTTCAATGTCTTTCTTCAATGTAGGCCACCAGAATTGTCACTTAACAAGGTGTAAGGTTTTCATGAATCCAAAGTGACCAGCCGCTTTAGAGTCATGGGCTTGTTGTAGTATTTGGCTTCTCAGTGTCTCTGGTACATACAACTTTGCTCCCATCCTAGCCAACCCATCTCTAACTGTACAGTTTTTCGAATGAGCCAGGGACCATTCATCAAGTTTTAGTGCCTCCTTTAATTGCGCCGTCAAATTATTCGATAAATCCACTTCTTGTTTCTTCTTTTGTGCCCTAGTGACCACCGGGGCGGCTAATTGTTTGGTTGAGACAATCGGCCGTATCACTTCCTGATGAACACTGTTATATTGAGGCAGTCTAGATAAAGCATCCGCCATAAAATTCCTCGCCCCCGGGATGTACTTTAGTGAGAAGTTAAACCGCTTAAAATACTGGGCCCACTGAACTTGTTTAGGAGACAGTTTTTGAGGTGTTTTTAAGGCCTCCAAATTTTTATGGTCAGTCCATACCTCAAACGGGTGTTTCACTCCTTCTAAGAAATGTCTCCAAGTCAATAGAGCCCAGCAAACTGCAAAAGCTTCCTTTTCCCAGACAGCCCACCTCCTCTCGGTTCCAGTTAGTTTACGGGAGGTGTAGGTGCAGGGTTGTAAAGTTCCCTTTTCATTGATTTGAAGTAATACCGCTCCAACAGCCATATCACTCGCATCTGCTTGGATCACGAAAGGGGCATCCATGTCTGGGTGCTTTAGCACTGGTTCTGCAGCGAACAGTCATTTCAGCTTTTCAAAGGTGGCTTGGCATTCCATGGACCACTCCAGCGGCTTGCTTGGCTTTGGTTTTGCCTCCCCCTTAGTTTTTAAGAGATTGGTGATAGGCATTGCTATCTTAGCAAAAGATGGGATGAATTGCCGATAAAAGTTGGCAAATCCCAAGAAGCTTTGAAGTTGTTTTCGGGTGTATGGTGGGGCCCATTCCAACACAGCCTGCACCTTTCCTGGATCCATTTCAATGCCCTTGTGTGAAATGCGATACCACAAATAGTCAATTTTCTCTTGATGGAACTCACATTTGGACAATTTAGCATACAATTTAGCAGCTCGCAGTTTCTGTAGCACTGAACGCACCAGTTTCACATGTTCATCCCAAGTTTCCATGTAAATAAGGATGTCATCAAGGTAAACCAAAAACCCCTTGTATAAATGTTCATGTAACACCCGATTGATCATCTGCATGAATACGGCTGGAGCCCCTTGTAGAACAAATGGGAGAACACTGAACTGGAAACAACCCACCGGGCAGTTAAAAGCAGTTTTCCACTCATCTCCTTCTTCAATTTGAATTCGGTAGTACACTTCCCTCAAGTCCAACTTCGTGAAAATGTTCCCTTTAGCCAGGTGGGCTAGCATGTCCTTCATCAGGGGAAGGGGGTACACATTTTCTACAGAAATTGCGTTCAGGTTTCTATAGTCCACTACCAAACGCTTGGAGCCATCTTTCTTTTCATGGAACAGCACTGGGGCCGCTACCTGTGGTCTAGCGGGTTGGATGAAACGTTTCAGATTTTTATCAAGAAACGATCTCAGCTCTTCCAATTCCTGTGGTGTCATCGAATATAGCTTCAGTTTCGGGAGCGCCACCCCAGGCAAAATTTCAATGCTACAATCTGTTGACCGATGAGGGGGAAGCTTATCTGAAGCCTTTTCACTGAACACTTCCTTTAAGTCCCAATATTTTTTCAAATTTTTTCCTCCTCCTCCAAATCCTCAGTACCTGTGGAGGCTAGCTCAACCGGATTCTGAAGCTTCTGCTGGGATCGCCCCTCCCTTTCTGGTCACTGATTGGTGCATATGCGCAATGACCCCCGGCAGGAATTCAATACTGCAATCGGTCGACCGATGAGGGGGAAGCTCATCGGAAGCCTCTTCACTAAACACCTCTCTTAAGTCCCAATACTCCTTCGGGATTTTCTCCTCCCCTTCCACGCGTTTGGCACCTGTAGAAGCCATCTCAGCGGGAACCTGGGACTTCGGATGGGATTTCTCCTCCCCTTCCAGATAGGGTTGCTCCTCCCCTTCTGGTGGCCGATCAGTGCAGATGCGTATCCACCCCTCTCTCCAGTTCGCATGGGGATTCCACTTTCGAAGCCAGGGTAATCCCAATATTAGAGGCTGTTCCATTCCAGGGGCCACAATAAAACACAGGGTCTCATGGTGGTTTCCCAAAGTCATCTCTAGGGGTTCGGTTATAAAACGTGTGGGGCAACCTCCCGCCACCGATCCATCCAGTTGGCAGAAGGATATGGGCGTTTTTAAAGTTCTCAGTCCGATGCCCATCCCCTCAACCACTTTCATGTTAATTACACACCTCATGCACCCCAAGTCCAGTAAGGCCAACATCACTCCCTCAGTCCCAGAGGTGGGCCGCCTTAACTTTATAGGGATGGTCATGGGCCCTTGGTTAGGACTTACCAGGACTTCATCTTCCGAATCTGTCTTGTTCTCGTTGAGTGGGGTTGGAGGTCCCAGCTCCTCTCCTGCTGAAAGGGCAACCTCTACAACCTCTCTTGTCTTCAGTCCAGTCTCACGGGGTTTGGTTGAGGGGTTTTGGGGATTCCTCCTGGGGTCCCGCGCTCTCGGTGGGCTTGTCTTTACCCGGCAATCCACCATCCGGTGGCCCTCCTTCCCACAACAGAAACATGCCGTGGTCTTGTCTCTTGCCGTCATCCCTCCCGGTTGGGGGTTTGAGGTCTCTCGGAGACGTGGGGGGAGCGGTTTTCTCCAGGTGGGACCTCCCCTGCATCT
>BHEV01037294.1:0-15023 GCA_004319985.1 Emydocephalus ijimae | reverse complement strand
AAATAACAGTCCATTAGTCATGTATCATTTAGTCAGTCCATTCAAGGATATCCAGTTAGCAAAGTCCGTGTAGAATATCCTATGTCAGCTCACTTACAAATAAATCAACTNAATATCCTATGTCAGCTCACTTACAAATAAATCAACTGTCCTTTGTTTATCTCTCCCGTTCGAGCAAAGCAGTCTTGAGTCCAATGCAGTAATTAGGGATCATCAAAGCCAGAGAGAGCGCAAGCTGCAGTCTTGCTTCTTTTAAAGTGCTTTCACAACCACTCTCCTAATTACAGTCCTACAGTTAAAGTTACAGACACTTTAACTAACAAACTATGATTACATATTTATTATTTTACCAAAACCAGTTAGGGTAAACAATGTTATCCCTAACAAAAGCCCTTGCACGAAGCTACGCATGGTGGCCGGGCATTGACGAGCAAATTNTGGTGGCCGGGCATTGACAAGCAAATCGAACAGTGGGTTAAAGCTTGTCCTAAATGCCAAGAAGTCAGCAACACCCCACCAAAAGCCATGCCTACTGAATGGGAGACACCACGCGGGCCCTGGTCCCGAATTCACCTGGACTTTGCGGGGCCAACCAAGGGCCACACCTTCCTGCTTACCGTCGATGCCTACTCAAATTGGCTCGAAATTCATCGCATGATGACTACGACCTCCGAGGCAGTTATCAAGATTTTAAACAGACTCTTTGCAACCCACGGATTACCAGACGTCCTGGTATCCGATAACGGCCCACAATTTACTGCACTAGCGTTCGAGCAGTACCTCACTGACCGCAGCATCCACCATGTGCTCACCTCGCCTGTGCACCCTGCGACCAATGGCCGAGCAGAACGCATGGTCCAATTTGTGAAGAGAACTTTGCAAAAAGTAGACTANCTCTTCTTGCAACACATCACCCCACATAGTGCCACCAACAAAACTCCCGCTGAACTGCTAATGGGAAGAAAGCTCCACTCCCACCTCAACCAGTTGCACCCTGCTTATGAACCGGAGAAACCACTAGGATCCAGCGGCCGCTGTCGCATCTTCCAGGTAGGAGACCTCGTTTATGCAAAAAACCTATCGGGCGACCCGTTGTGGGTGGAAGCGACAGTAGTACGTGTAACCGGCCCCAGATCCTACCTTGTGCAATGCCTTGACAATAAACTTTGGAAACGGCATATCGACCAATTTTGGTCGCAGCTTGCAGCAGCCAGTCCGCAACTCCCCTACGACCAAACTGAGGGGGGGGAGGTACAGAAGAAGATGAAGTCCTAGGAAACCCATTCGAAGGAAACGACGATTTAATAGAAACTCAGGAAGCAGAGCCAGAGGAAGAAATGTTTGCACCTCAGGTAATTGCGGAAAATGTGGGCAACGACGTAGAAGTGAACTCTGAACCAGAGGCAGCCCCACTGCCAAACAACGATCTACCTCAGCAGGATTGCAATCAGCCGATACAACGAAAATCAAAGAGACTAAAAAGACAACCGTCCTATTTAAGGGACTATGTAACTGTGTCCTGAACTAAGAAGCCAGGGGGAAGGGGTGTTGTGTATGCAATATGATTAATAAAGTGTGAGCTTGGAGTAAGTGCAGGGTTCTGGCCCTGCACTTCTGATTGGCTGTTAAGCGGCCAGACCGGATTGGCCCATTCTGGGGAATCCGATTGGCCCTTAACAGAGAGTTCTTATTGGTTACAAGAGGTAGCGTTCCTAGCTCGTTATAGGTTAAACGTTACAAGGATTGCCTATATAAGGCAGGTTTTACTGCTGTTAAACAAGAAGTCACAATGTAAATAAAGAGCTGAAGTTCACCGTTCAGAGGCTTGTCTCCATTCCTTCTCACCCATGCTCAAAACTTAACAGGGACTTTCATTGTATGCCCTCAAGGTTTATCAGTGTCACCCAAAGATTGGTAGCCTGCTGGCCAATTTCTCATTCTTGGGGATTATTGCTGCCACAGAAAATCCAGTAATTTTCTGCCCACTGAATAAGGATCTCTATTTTCCTGCTCTCTTGGTTTACCTCTTATTCAAACAGCTGCTCCATTTTAGCAACATAGCTAAAATTACACCTTTGATATGTCATTTGAATAGGCTGTATACATGAACCACAGCAACCAGTGCAGATTAAACTCTTTGCTTCTTTACTTAATCGAATACAATATTGTACTACCAAATTCAGCATCTCAATCCAATGAAGCAGGAATACACGAAGGAGAAAGAGAACAGAAAATAAGAATGAGGGAAAGGTCTCAAAAATCTTCATGCAAGGCTTTAACTAAAGGTTTTGCTGTTTGTCTCACCATCTGTTCCTGAGTCTTAGTGTTTCATTGATTTCTTCAAGGTATTGCTTGGAGAGGAAGGAGTGTTGAATAATATTGGAACCCAAGAACCATCTTCTCTCTGGGAGGCTAGAAAACCTTCTGAATGGGTCTCTCCCTCAGCCATTTAGCAAACAGCAGCAGCATCTTTCCTATTTCAACTTGTATTTGGCCATGGTTCCTTTCCTTGGAGGGTAAGAGGTTCCAAACAGTCTTCTCCTGGACTCACCAGCCAAAATTAATGGGGACTGCAGCATGCTCTTTCTGCTGGCAGAGCTATCCTTATTGGGGTAAGATGGTTCCTCAAGTAATCTAGACCCATGCCATGAAGGACTTTCAAGGTGATAACCAACACTTTGAATTGCACCCAGAATCAAAGCAGCAGCCAGTGCAGCTCATGAAACAGCGATGTAACATGGACCATTCTAGGGGCCTGAAGAACAGACTGTACCACTGCACTCTGCATCAGCTGCAGCTTCTCAATGCTTTTCAAATGATTATAATTTAGAAATATTGAAAAGTATAAATAGAAATATGTATCACTTCCCATAACAGAGGAAAAAAAGAAAAATGGATTTGGTTAAGATGGATATATTGTATTTGTTTCTATTGCTTCTGGTTGTTATGCTAGAAATAGAAAAAAAAATCAGAATTTAGTTTGAAGGTTTAATAATTATGTAGTTATGCAACTGGCTTGTAATAATTATAGGTAATGTAAAAAGTTGAGATTGTAATTTTATTAGTATTTTATTGTGTTGAAAGAACTGGAAACTAACACCTTTTTTCTTTTTCTTTTTTATCCTGCACCTGTCAGCTTTAAAATTCAGCTGTCACATTTCATGGAAGGTGGGGGGTGGAGGAGTTGAAAAGTTCAAGGTTACTCTGCATGTCTTATTAAGAAATTCCAGTTGCAGTTAATTAGTTCTTGTGATTTATGAAGTAGAAGTGGGAGGAGAGAAGGGAGGAGAGAAGGTGGATACTGTGTAACGCGCGAAAATAATTTCATTTTGGGAAATTGCCTCTGACATGCCAGATCTGTTTCTAAATAAATCAATTGGAGAGAAAATGTCTCAGAGTGATTGATATCATGAATACTTTCTGGATGCCTTATAGCACCCCTTTTTAATCTTTATATACATTGTATTTCATACTATAATAAACCTTGCTGGTGGTGGTCTGTTCTCTGAGCTTGTTGTTTAGTTTCTGAACGTTTCATCCCCAGACTAGGGGAAGTTTGGTTGAAGTGTCATTTCAGCTCTCTTCTGCTTTTATAGGTTTTATGTAGTCAGTGATTGACTGGTCATGCCATGTGGGGGGTCATCTGGTGGTGAGGTCAACCTGTTTGGAGGTCATGTGAGTTGGCTGGTGGTCGTTCAATTCATCTGACTTCTTACAGACTTGTAGATTGGTTGCAGATCAGTGTGTTTGTTGAACAGGTCAATCAACAAACACATTGATCTGCAACCAGCCTATGAGTCCGTAAAAAGTTGGATCAATCGAGTGACAACCAATGATGGCATCAACCACCAGCCAACTCACATGACCAGCCAGGATGACCTCACCACCAGATGTCCATCACCTTTAGGTAGGGTGACCCCTATCCCCAGGTGACTCTCACATCAGTCACATGACCACATAAGACCTGCAAAAGCAGAAGAGAACTGAAGCAAGACACTTCAACTGAAGTTCCACTGCTGATGTTACTTAGCCTGGTGATGAAATGTTTTGAAACTAACCAACAAGCTCAGAGAACAAACCACCACCATCTACCACCCGAGCTACAAACATTCTCCATCATTTGTAGTAATAAACATTGATAAATAAAAAAAATTAAAAAGAACACAGTAGCCTATGTCAGTGTCAGAGAATGTGGTTTGTCTTTTTTTTTGAACAAATTTTATTAATTTTTAAAGACATACAAAGCATAAAACATAAGAACATAAAACCTTTTTTCTGAAAGTTATTTGTAAATTCTAAGTAAATAAAACATTTTATACATCATTAACACATCTCCTTATAAACACATAGATATCCTTTCATATTCCTCATTATTTCTCCTTATACTTTCATTCAATTGTATTTTTTTTCTATATATATCTATTTTATATGTTTATATTCACTATACTTATTTTTTCTTTCTGGCTTACTTTATTCTCTTCTATATTTTATTCTCCATTATCCTTTTCTAACATTCCTCTAAGGTTTTATTAGCTCAATCAAGCATAAACACACAGAAACACAAAACATAAAAACATAAAAAACCTCTTTTCTGAAAGTTGCTTAGTTCCAGGTTAAAACTCTTGTTACAGACACAAATTCAAATTCATATTCATTTTGTATATCATTCCATATCTTATTAGCATTTTCAATTTTCTATATAGCTTCTCCTCTCTTTTAAATTTTCTTAATTTTATTTTATTTATCTCATCTCAATTCGAGTCATAATATTTATTATTCTTTGTCTGTTCTATTTCCAGCTATCCATTTATCTTTCTTCTTTGAAGAAAAACTTCTCCTGTACACTAATTGACGCCTTTATCTCTTTCCCCTACATTTATAATACTTAATATAGAATACATAGTTTACATTGGGATTCTGTCTGGTACATTCTAAAATTATACAATATTATCAATACAAATACAAATATATTCATTAATATTAATATTCATTTATATCTTAAACACTTAGCACATTACTTTTCAATTAAATCACATACTTTTATGGGAGCACCTACTTTCCATAGTTATTACCCCCCATCACATATTATAAATCATTATTTCATTAAAATGTTCCCCCTTTTCCTACTTCAAATCTCCCATTTCACAAAAAATTTCACTAGGATAACATAGTCTAATCATTAATATTAACAATCATTTATATCTTAAGCATTTTGCCCATTTCAATTAAATATCATACCTTTGTGGGAACACTTATGGCTTCCAAAATTATTTTCTCCCACCACATCACATATCTTAAACCATTGTTTCATTAAAGTATTCCCCTTTTCTTAACAAAAATTTCACTAAATTATACTAAATATTTTATCACATTTTAAATTGCATATTCTTTTCAATTTTCTAAAGTTATTTCTAAGTATAAATATAAAAAAACAATCTTATGTACCTTTTCAGAATTCCTTTTTCAATAAAGTTTACCCATTATCTCTAAAAGACTTTTGTTTCTTTGCATCTTGCTCCCCACCATTAAGGCTTCTCATCCCTTCCTTTCTCCCATGCTTATTCTTCTCCTTGTCTTCTTTACCCCCTTGTCTCTCCACCTCCCTTTTATTCTGTTTTCCTCCTTTCTGTTGTTTTCTAACATAATATCCCCTTTTCACCTCATTCTTCTCCTTTTTGGCTGTTTTTCCAAGTCTCAAAGTCTTCTTTCCCTTTTTCTCTTTCTCCTTTCCTTCCCCGACCAAAGTCACTTGTTCATCAAAGATGGCTTCTTCTTTGTCCCAGTCCTCCTGTTGCACATTCAGTTTTACGTAAGTACAAACTGCCATTTCTAAAAACTGAAAAAGAGTGCCAAGAACATCCTTCCCTTCTTGCTTTTCTTTTTCATATTTTTGGTATTCAAGTTTCAATTCATCCACAAGTGATGCCATTGTATAGAGAAAAAGTTTTCCCAAACAACCACCCAAGTGTTTTCAATCAGAAAGAATTCTCAGAGGTTCCAGAATCAGAAAACAATCCAAACAAGCTGTTTCCCCTAAATACTTACTCCTTCTTCACTTTCTCTTTCCGGGGCTAAAGTTTAGTCACAGAGTTCCATTTAAGATATACCTTTTAGAAGTCTTATTGACGTTTAATAACTCTTTAGAGTTTTAGGCAATCTTCTCCTTATTTTCAAATTTGCTCCAAATTTTTTTCCCCTCTCCCTTCCCACTCACAGCCAAAAAGATTCTTTTCTTTTTTCCCTTTAAATGTTCAGAAATCCTTATCCCTTTAGCATTCAATTACCTCCAATGCAGGTTTTCAGATTTCTCTTATGATGCCATCTGCTGTCACGTTAGGAAGGAGAGTGAAAAGAAAAGAAAAAAAAACTTTCCCTTTTAGGATGTTCGCAGCTTGTAACTCTCTCTGGAAACAATGTATCCTTAGCAGCCTTCAAGATTCCAGGGCACTCTCTCTTGCTTTGTCCTGGTCAAAAACAACTTTCACAGCTCTTCCCTCTTCCTCCTGCACGATCTTGTCCGGCTGCAGGTTTCTTCATGGTGGCCATTACTGACCGCCGCTTCTCTGCCTTGGGAAAAGGGGGTTTTGCTGGGTGGGGAGGGGGTCTGTGACACCCCCAAACCCCTATCCAGATCCCCCCTGTCTTCAGCTGCCTCTATGGGGCAGCTATATCCCCCAAATCCGAACGGATCAGGGGAACCTTGGCAGTGAACGCAGCAGGGATCGCGCAGTATCACGAATCCCTGCCGCTGCTTAAATCTTGCAAACCGGAAGTCCTGAATGTGGTTTGTCTTAATCCATTTTATTTCATAGGTATAATTCTGCAATGGGCATACCAGTCACATGTCTAGGAGAGAATCAATAAGTTAACAAAATAACTTAAAACAAAATAAATTAGGGGGGGGAGAAGTGCTATTGGACAGAGCAGCTAGAGTTTATAAGTACCCCCCTGATAAAAGTTCTGAATACAATAATTATTGAAGGTGACTTCTCCCATTAGGTGGGAAAGGATATTGGCTAGGAATAGAACTATAGCAAGGGAAAGCACTAATTGGAGTCTAAACCTCTGGTTCCATTGATTTGACCGAGATGGAATCCTGTGCTAATTAGAGTCCCTATAGTTTTTCGCAATATATCTGTACAGATGTCACTAATCCATTCTGGATACATGGTAAGAATAGACTATGGGGTAGAACATTTTATGCTGGCTTAATTTCCTTTACAGTTTTGAGGAAAATTAATTAAAACACCTTTCTGTATAAGGCCTTAAATGTAGGACACATTTAGCTTGGGGCACAGTCACAAGTGAGGTGGCTTTTGTGTGTTGAAAATGGATGTGATAAGCAGAGACAAGGAAGATTTCAAGAAGAAATCAGTTGCAGAAAAAAAAATAGTTGACATGCAGTACATTCATTTTGTACTATGTAGACACTATTGAAATGCATTGCAGATAGAATTTCATAAGTGAGATTTGTCACATCACTCAGCTGGAAATATCTTGCCTGCTAAACCTCTTATTGTCATAAAGTTATTAAAGAATAATAAATTTCCTCCTGACGGTTCTGAATTTCAGAGCTGAAGAAGCTTCTTGGATGAGAAATGAAACTTTTCAAAGAAAAAGAATGAAGAAACTCGGTTGCTTTTTGGAAAAAGCACCTTTGGGACTATTCTGTTGCGCCAACTCATCTTATCAAAATAACTTCAATAGTGCCATCAAACATAAAGATTTCCAGTTATGGATCAATGCTTGTTCCAGAGCATTCTACAGTATTTAAATATGTGCAGGCACATAATTTATCCAAAAAGTTGGTAGAAAATTAAGGTTTGGGCTTTGGATCTGCTTGATCCAATTCCACACAGAGATTGCTTAGTGACCTTTCGAAGTTATAATGATTCAGTTTTGACATAATCCATCCTACACAATTCACATGATTGTATTGGTTGGCAACTGGCCTACATTTGCAGCCAATTGAAGCATCCTGTGATCAAGTGACTACGATTGATGGAGTTTTTACTAGAAACCAGTATTTCTTTCAGTTTTTGGCAACCTCCCCCCTGTAGACAATAGTTTCACTTAACAACCAATGCAAAAAAATCCATTGTAATGTAACCTGCTTAATTACTGGCCTGACATATGACTGTAATTCTGGGATCAATTATGGTCCAAAATTGAGGACTAGCTATATAATTCCTAGAATGAGGCAGTTAAATATTTGTTCTTGTACTCTTGTACTCACTCCCCATCTTGACTTTTGTGGAACTCTTTAAATATGGCAGAGTCTCTCCCATAGTTTTTGTCACAGCCCTCCTCTCAGGGTTGTTTTGCTAAGTGATAATGTAACAATCATAATAAGACTGTTATATATTTTAAATGGGAGTTAAGTGGAGGTAGTTGAAGGGCACCAAGTAATATCATTAATGAAATGTGGAAACGAATTTGATGCAAAGGATGTAGCAATTATTTAGAATGCTATGGTGCAAAATGTAGTTTCATTCAGAAAGATCTTCAAGAAGGAAAAAGTGAGTGATTTTCAGTTCCCTTCATGGAAAAACAAACAAATACCCAGTAGCCAAGACATGCTGAAAGGAGGAATGACTTGCCAAATTTCTGGGTGGATCTAATTAGTCAGCTAAAAAATTATTTAGTTCAGGCCTTCTATATTCCAACTAGCCCGCACTTGTCATGCATGAAGAATATTGTGAGCTTAGCTCAAGGTTTGACTGATCTTATTATGATATCTCTTTTTGGGAGCTTATTTGTGGCTCCATTCCAGTTTACTGGAAACCATGGAAGAACAGGTGTTTTCCTCTGAATTGTGATCACTCTGAAACATATGAATAGTCCATATTTTGAGTGTTGGAACTTTTACCTCCTCCACTTTTATGTATTTAGTTATTATTCCCAACCCTAACCCAAGAATCATTACCCTGGATTCCTGGAGTTAGTGTCTCGGCAAATTACTTAAAGTTTACTCATCCTCCTCCAATCCAGCTGCTTGATTCCTGAGCAAGGGGTTGGATTAGAAGACCACCCTTCCAACTCTCTTATTCTGTTAATTCTGCTATAGCAGGGGTGTCAAACTCATGTTATCATTACAGTATCACGTGATATATCAGGATGCTTTTCCCCTTCACTAAACTGGGTGTAGACATGGCAGTGCGTGACGCATCCAGCCTGTGGGCTGAGAGTTTGACAGCTAAAGCAACAGGCAACCATAGTCAAAGCTGTTCTGAACTAGCAGGCTCATAATCCTGCACTTCTGATTGGTCCGTGAAAAGCGGGTCGTGATTGGTCGTTTAGAGCTGATCCGATTGGCTGGTAAACGGGCTGCTGTGATTGGTCGCTCCAAGCACGACAAGCTCAAATCTCTGTCATTGGATGCTTTAGCAGCAGCCAGCTCTATAAAAGGAGCTGCTGCTGCTAGGCTTTTGACCTCCGATCTGAAGTCACTATTAAAGAGTTGAAGTTACTGTCTGAGGTCTCGTCTCCATTATTGCGCCCATCTTCCCAGACTTAACAAAAGCCATTGGGGAAAGTTGTAAATTTGCCCAGTTGCAAAATGGCCACCAAACTGTCATTTCACCTTTCATTTAACTAGGATTTTAAATGCAACAAAAGAATGATAGCAAGTCAGCTGGGAAGACTTTGGAAAATTTCAGTGCTTTTATTTACATCTTTTTTTTAGAACTGACCAGTTACATACCTTTCTAACATGAAAAGCTGACAGAATTAAGAGACCATCAGACAATACCCAAAGACAAATATTGAAAATGGTAAGGGATCAAATGTTACTTTCCTCATTGGAGTAGAGATTGAGGAGAGTTTTGTTGCTTCAAAACTAGTGACAACTGAAGGAATACAGAAAACAACTCTCCTTCTCTCCAGGGAAGGAGGACAATCCACTCTATTGTTGGACTACATGGTACAATCCCACAAGTAACCATCTTTTTCTGAGCAAAATATAACACTGGCACAGCTAAGGCTAGCATTAGCCAAGGAAAAGAAATCCTTTTTTTCCCTGCTTTTCCTTGCTAATGCCAGCAAAATGGAGGTAATACTGGCAGAGCTAAGGCTAACAATACTGAGGAAATGAAAACCAAGAGCAAAGCTGGAAGGGGAATTCGGGGAGTTGAATTCAGGTTGAGAAAGGCTGTCTTAGGTCTGCCATTAACCAATCTGTTGGGGTCTTTTTATTGTTGTTGTTATGTTGTTTTTTAAAGAATGGATACAGGAACTGGCCTTTCTTTCAGCCAAAATAGGCACTGAATCCAAGAACCAAACAGAAGATGGTCACACAGCAAAGAAATTCTGGACCAACTGTATCTAAGCAGATTGCCACTCCCAACTGTATCATGCCCTAGTCTTCTTCTCCAAGTGCTCTAAATTGTCTGTACAAGAGTTTTCCTTATTTTGATACAGATCACAGACACAATGACTACATTTGTTCTTCCCACAAAAAACAATTCACAATTAAACTCCTAGTTCTTACTTCTAATCTTAATGCTAATTTTATGCTTGTTTTTTTATTTTTCTAGCTATCTTAATTTACTGTAATTATAGGTTTACAAGTATTTCTATTTTACGAATGAACGCAACTATTTGCAACTAGTGGCAACTCTTTCTATCTTATTTAATCTATGACTTTAATATCTTGCTTAGAATGTTAACAACCGGTTCTAGCAAATAGGTGCAAACTGGTAGAATCCCACCCCTGATCATAGAGCTAATATGCAATCCAAAAACCATGAATAGACTCAATCTTGTTCTCAAAAGAAGCTAGTTTTTGTTGTCTTGGGTCCTCTTTCCTCATTCCCTCCAACTCTCTTTGCTGTTTAATGTAGAAAACATAACAGCTGACTGAATTATGTGACTTTATTGCCACAGTTGCAGGGTTATTACCAGTATTATACATAAATGGTTTATAATAGAAAAGCACCTCGTTTAGGCCTGGCTTGAAGCACTTGGGCAACAACGGATAATTTCTCAATGACAGATAAATCTCGTACTTAGTAATAAACAGCTCTGAATCTGGAAAATGGGAGAACCTTTTAGTGGCTGGCAGTGGTAAATTAAAACGGACTTGGCATTTATGATCAAGGCCCTTGTGGCACATCAGAATTGCTTAGGAGAGAATAGAGTTACCTTATGGGCAGGTTCTAACTATTATTTCCCTGAGGTACTGGTGGAAGAAACCTGATTGAAGAGACATAGTTATTCGGCTAAGAAAATAACCCCTTTAGAACATGTTAATTCAAAGAAGAAAAAAAGATTGAGAACTGAGGGAGAAACAGGCCAAATTGAAAGGTATTTCTGAAATGAAATGTGATTTCAGCATATCATAGTATAGAAAATACAACCATTGTGCTACATTCAAGATAAAGTGTATGACAGCATCTCTGACATACAGTATATGGGGGTCATCCCTTTGCCCCAGTTCAATGCATACTGACCAGACATAGTTATATTATAGTTAGTTATTATTATAGTTGTAATTATAATTATAAAATTATATATTTTATTGGGAATTTTATAAAAGGATCTCAGTACAGTTAATATGATTCCTTTCCTCCCCAGTGTGATTCTTTACCTCAGCATTCTGAAGAAGCCTAGGTTAAGAGAATGGATTATTCCAAGTTCCTTACAGAAACCAAATTCTTAATACAGGAATTCCATCTGCTGCACTTGACTGTTCATTTTGAATAAATTGTTAGTGGCAACTTCTTGTTAAATATGAGCCATTGTGAGAATAACCATGTTATTATACCAAAGGTGCTTTTTCTAAAGGCAACTGAACTTCTTTGTTTTGCTTGAAGGCATTTTTCTTCTCCTTCAAGAAACTTTTTCAGCTCTGACTGAATTCTAACTCCATGACCTGAATGACTATCTCCATAGTCCATATTATTATTATTTTTTAAAAGGAAACAAAAATAATCCTGGGCAGGTGTAATACAAGCCTGCCAAGTATTATGATAATTATCAGAATAGTATCCAGATATAGAGAAGCAATAAATACACACTCACCCACACATCTGCAGAAGGAGTTTTCACATAGTATGGGTTTAAAAAAAGCTCATATCACAGCTCCTCATCATTTTATCTTGTTAAACCTGATTTTGGTAGATTTTGTGCAGAGGTAGTATTCAGCAGGTTCTGACCAGTTCAGGAGAACCAGTAGTGGAAATTTTGAGTAGTTCAAAGAACTGGCATATACCGCCTCTAACTGGAGATTTTACAGAATCCTTCCCCTGCCACGCCCACCAAGCCATGCCCACAGAACCAGTAGTAAAAAAAAATTGAATTCCACTGCTGCATTTATGTGAGAAATGCAAAGATTTTTGTTTCTCATAGAAAACTCCATCTGGACTGTCCAGTTAAAGTATAACAGCTAAGGTGATCTAAGGAGTTTGCTGCTTGAAGAGAACTTGCTTTCCCTTCAATTCCATGTAGGTTGGGGTATCATTCTGCACTACCCTTGAAGGCGGTAGGATAGTTAGGAGGGCACAGATGCCATAGGATGACTTAGTATTACAAGAGCTGATAAAAATTTAATTAATTATCTGAATTATCTGAATATGTTACCTGTTCAGGTATTATGCACATGAAATAGCTACTTGCAATTAGTTACTGCGTAAAGATGCAGCAATAAATCTCTGACTCTGTTTAGAAAGAAATGAAAGAGATAGTGGAGGAGAAAGAGATTATAGAAAATGTGATAAAACAAGATCATATCTCTCTCACACACACACAAACACACACACAATATCCACATTAAAAATGAAATAAAAAACACAAATAAAGATTTAAGACCTATCAGATTTTCTAAACTGCTGATAGGTCTTATCCACTTATCGGATTTTTTACCCCTCAGGCTTCAAAACTAGCAGGTTTATATCCAAAAGCAGAATTTTATTATAGTGATTACTGGGAAAGTCTCACTTTCTATCTGAGTTCACATCTTTTAGTACAGTGAACAGCTCTGGGGAGATTAACCAGCTCAATACATCAGTGCTCAAAACTGTCCCCACAAAAAAATCCTCATCTGTCTATCACACAATGAACATTTTGCTTCAAATGTGGCATGACAAATCCTATGGATCTTCATTTAATGAGCATCTTCCATGTTAGCATCCAATAGAAGAAAATATATATAGCTCAGGGTTGAATTGTGGAGTCCTAGATGTCTCTGAGTTTGGTGATTTGCTTGCAGATGTTTCATTATCATGTAGGCAGGGGTGGGATTCTACCAGTTCGCACCTATTTGCTGGAACCGGTTGTTAACATTCTAAGCAGTTCGGAGAACCAGTTGTTAGAAGAAATTACTGGCCTAATCCTGTAAGGAAGGCAGGAAGGAAACATTCTGGTGTTGCTTGCAGAAACTGCCTCTCCATTAACCCTTATTACATTCTTGGCAGGACTGGATTTCCTGTCTCAGGATCTTCTCTGGAGTTATTTTTCCCTCCTTTGCTGGTACTTTGCTTGTGTGGAGTGAACTTTCAAAGTTACAATGGCACTGAAAAAAGTGACTTATGACCCTTTTTCACACTTACGACTGTTGCAGCATCCCCACAGTCATGAGAGGCCAGGCAAGGAGATGCGTGCCTCGATGTGAGTGATATTGAGTTGACCACATCCAGCCAATAACATGATCACCAAACCATGTCCACCCAGTCACATGACCACCAAGCCACACTCACCAACTAAGCCACGCCCACAGAACCAGCTGTTAAAAAATTTGAATCCTACTCCTGCATGTGGGTATCACTAGATGTTATCTACCTGCATAATAAAACATCTGCAAGTAAACACTCAACCTCAGAAGAGCACCAAGGACTCCACATATTATTATCCCATTACTATTGGTGAGTCTGGTATAGAAAATAGAAAGGAAACTTTCGGATCAGCATACAACTTAAACAATGCATTATTTATATATTCATTAGTTATTTCTGATAATATTTTGGAAGGCATAAAAATGTCCATTACATTATGGTTATTCTTCTTGTTGATCACAGATAAGATCCCTGACAAAAGTAATTTCCTTTGAAATAAAGCTGAAAGTCTTATGGTAATTCTTTGCCCATTATATTTATAAAGGCTAGTAACAGTAAGCTATTTTGTTTGTCTAGCATAGGGGTGGGCAAACTTTTTGGCTTGGGGGCCGCATTGACTTTTAAAATTTGACAGATGGGCCGGGTCAGCACAAGATTTTTTGGGAATCGCCCCCCCAGCCTTTCCTCCCCCCTCTTCTCCTCCTTCCCCTCCCCTCGGAGGCCCCCTGAGTCAGGAGTTGCTACAGCCGGCGCAACTCCACGCAGCTCCAGTCCCGCATTGCCTCGGGAAGGGAAAAGCAAAAAGGAAGAGCTGCGGCGGTGCTTTGCAATGGCAGCAGCAGCACCGGAGGCTCAGGCTCAGCAGCTCCTGGTTTTGCCTTTTCCTTCCCAAGGCAACGTGGGACTGGAGCCGTGTGGAGCTGCACCGGCGGTAGCAACTCCTGACAGCCCCAGCCGGACACCTGAGCGGAGCCTGGGCAGAACTGCCTGTTGCTGCTGCTGGAGCACCGCCAGGTCGCCTCCTTCAAGCAGCCCGCCCGCCCGCCCACCGGGCTTCCCCTCTGCCGTGCAGCTTGGGGCCAGGCGCGAGCGCCCGCGAGTTAAAATGAAGCCAAAAGTTGCTGGGAAGTTGCTCGGGTGCTGGGAGCAGGCTTTTAAAGTGCCACCTGAGCAAGGTTTAAGCAGCCCACCCCACCCACCGGGCGGAACCCTTCCCGCTCCTTGGCGGGAAGACGCTCCAGCCTGCAAACTTTGCCTTTGCAAAGCCCTGGAAGCCCCAGAAAACTGAGCAACTTCCCAGCAACTTTCGGCTTTGTTTTAACTCGCAGGCACTCACGCCTCGCCCCGAGCCGCACGGCAGCCCGCTCCAAGCAGCCCACCCCACCCTCCTCAGCAGGAAGACGCTCCAGCCTGCAAACTTTGCCTTTGCAAAGCCCTGGAAGCCCCGGAAAACCAAGCAACTTCCCAGCAACT
>BHEV01037293.1:0-16276 GCA_004319985.1 Emydocephalus ijimae | reverse complement strand
CTGCCGAAATGTTGCTACAACTTTAAAAGCACAACTATAATGACGTGGGAAAATACCCAAACAAAGCTGAATACCATACATTCACACACACACGTGTGTGTGTGTGAGTGTAGTTAATCTTCTTTTGTTATTAAGTTACTAACCTCCGCACCTATTATCTAACCATTTGTACAATTAGTCCCATGTTGAGTAATACTCCATCTCCTCTTTATCCTTCTGTTGTTATAGACAATTTCAATAAAAGTATTTCTAGTGTTATGGTGGCACAGTGGTTAGAATTCACTACTCACTACCAGGAATTTGATTCTTACCGGCTCAAAGTTAACTCGAGGTTGGTAAAATGAGGACACAGATTGTTGGGGGCAATATGGAAGTAAAAAATAAAACCTTTCAGAAAGAGCTGTAAAGGACTGTGGAGTGGTATATAAGGTTAAGTGCTATTGCTAGTGTTCCTGAGGAATTTCCTGGTCTGGTCTACCAAGTCAGGCTGACAATAAGCAGCAATGGTTGAAATATTTTAACTACTATTTTTTATATTTGATTACACTTAAAACAATATATTACAAAATTAATTTTGAGATATATCTGCCTATGTTTTAAGTAATATTACAATATAATCCATATTACAACATTCCTTATAAAAACAAATAAAGAATTCAGGGATAACACATACTTCAATTCCTTTTTTGTTCTTTTGTAAAATAAGTAATATTCAGAAACTACTGGTACAGTTGTGGAATTATTACTTTCCCCATCTACTGTGTCTATGATACATAATATTCAAAATGTTATTAAATCTTACTAATGTAAATAATTGTGTTTATTCACATACCTTACAGTACAACATTTTATATGAAAAGGAATAAAAAGCTAACATCCGTACATATTATGCATTTGTAGTTTGCTTAAAATCCAAGCACACTGGGCTATGGTTGATGAGTGACCTTGAGGCAGCTCTCAGATAGTAGTTGCCATAGCAACATTATCACAAAAGTGGCTCATCCTTTGTAACATACACCAACCTGGTGCATCATATGTAGTGCTAGATATAATACAACTATTCTGTAGTATTGCTGAAACTGAAATATGCATTGCACATAGAAGTAGCAGAGTTAGATTGCTTTGTATAGTTTACTATCCCTGCATTTTCTTTTTTCTACAAAATTTAATTAACACTCCCAACTTCCAAAAGTACATTGCACAACATTATTTGGATAATGTAGCCCATATTTATGATTTTAATGTTAATTATCTTATGCACAATAACAAAAAAAATATCGTTTTGGGAATTTTCTTACTATGTTATGTGGGAATAGGTGACAAATGCCATTACTAAATTAGGCCCTTTTCTGTCAAACAGCACAAGGATTTCTGGAATTATGAATATATTTCTAGATTCTATTATTTTGGACCTTTCAGAACTGATGAGATGGGAGGAAACACATAATCAAATAAAGAAAAAGTCAGGATTCTAGGTTCACTAAAGTATATTTATAGAAAAGATATTAATTCAAGTTGGTTTAATAACATGGTTTCAAATTAGGATCTCTTATCAGAAATAAATCACAGTTGTTTGATTCAGGTAATAAAACAAGACATAAATTTGAAAAACAAAATATGGCTTTATGCTACAAATTGTAAATATAAATATATATAAAAGCAATTTTAATTATATGAAACTTCCATATTAATATTCTCTGTATTTTTTCTTTCATGAACATTTGTTTTCATTTTAATTTTTCAATGTTGCACAGCAGTGTTATATTTTTATTATTTAGTATTTTTTTCTGAAATCTAATGGGTGTAGTATATAAACCAACAGCTCATTCAAAATCATGTCAACTGCTTAACTAAGAAGGATCAGATTCAAAATATTAATGTTGTAATTAAATGTTTTTCATATTTATTAATTGCATCCATAATAATTTTCACTGAATTCTCTTTGGTATACTCTCAGATCCAACAAGCATTTATTTCATTCAGAACGGAACAATAAAATAAGCAGTGCTTAACTTGTCATTTAATAATTGTTCCATATGTGGGAACTGAGATTACTGAACAATTACTGTAGACAAAAGAAAGAAGGGGTAGGAAAAAAGCTTTTATTAGCTAAAAGAAAAGACTGTAAGGAAATAAGAAGCAAGATGAGCAAGATAAAGCACATTTTTTTCTGATGCTGTCACATAACTAAATCTGAGAGGTGATTACATCAGGTTTACTAGAAAAGGGGCATTTTTTAAATAAAACATGCACAGAAAAATATTATATATAATAATAAATCAGCATCAAGAAGGTAAAATTCTGAGAAAGAATTTCAGATTCCCAAGGTTAAATGTGTTCAACTATGTCTGCTGAAGAATATTTTGCTGCTCTATATCTATTACTAAATTTCCCTTTAGGAACACTATAACTGATGTAACTTTATTGTTAGAAGTTAGAGCTCAAATGTTAAGAAATGAGAGAAGTTTTAATTACCACTGATATTAGTTACCATAATCTCTTCATTTGTAAAAGTACCTGAGTTCTATTTCAATATTAGAAAACACTTCAAAGTAACCATACATAATCTGGCTTTTAATGTGTCAGATTAATTCCAAAAAATGTTTCACATCATATAAGTGCACAATTATAGTATCCATCTGCAACTTCCTAAAGCAGTCAGGTCTCTTCCTGAGATTGTGAAGCAAAAGAACCAAGATCTTTAAAAAGTTGTACACAGATATAGTTGTACACAGCACATTTTGAGGATGGAATCTGAAGTGCTTTAGAGCCCTAATATGTATTGTGTCTTATCATTAATACTATTCATATTAATCAATAACTGTAAAAGAAAGCCCATTCAAAAAGAAACATTTAACTCCAGACCATAGAAAGAGATAATCAAACAAAAGACTTTACTATAGATTATTAATCCATTGTTTAATTTTGATAAAGTTATCTGAAAAACTCACTTTTTCAATAAGATCTTGCTGCTAATCTAATTATTCTGCAATAAACACATTTTCAAAACTATCACAATAAATTTGCCTACTTTAAAATTCTTGTTTCGTGGTAATCTCACAGAAGCTACGGTCCCAGTCCTTTCATAAAAATTTAAATGTGCAAGCACATGTGACAAAATACTGTACATCAAAAACTTTTTCTCAAATTATACACATCCTGTTTTGTAGTATCAAACTTGAAGGCAGAGGTAGACTTTTAGTAATTCAGATCCCATTTCAGAGCATAAGTTTTTGTTGCATAAATGCAGCAGCAACTTGCAGATTTTCAGCACTATTACAGATAATCCTCAATTTATGAACATTTGTTTAATGATGGTTCAGAATTATAATGCTTCAGGAAGGATGCTTTACAATCTGTAAAGGCCTTCTAGTAACACAAAACGTTGCTCTGATCTGTGACAGGATTGAGATCAGGATACTTAGCAATTTGGGTGCATTTACAAACATTTGCCAAGTGCCCCATGGTCATATGATTGTTATTCGTAATCTTCTCTGCTCACTTCTTCTGAAAGTTATGAAAGGAGCTGAACTCTTTGGTGGGTCCTGCCAAAGGAGTTCCCTTCTATACTGAATGCTTCAGGGAGCTGAACACTTCAGTGGGGTTCAGGAATGGAGCTAAAATTCTGAAAATTCCAGTTTCATTCCTGTACCCCGCTGGAAGAATTCCTTTCTGTGCACAGACAAGAAATGAGCCCTTCAAGAAGCAGTTATTTCAGCCATTCCCCAAAGACCACTGGGAGCTGAAATGGAAGCAGAGTGGAGAAGTAGTGTTTAGTAAGGAGCACGGAATGCCTCAGGCAAGTGGGGAGAGCACCCTGAGGTCCAGCATACACAGCTCTTTGCTCAGGGGCTGTAAATACTGCTTGGATTTCAGCAGGGAGGATTCAAACAATATACTAATATATGCAATTGTAGCACTATTTTATCTATAAAATAGATTATCTATTTTATCTATAACAAAAGATTATCCACAACAAAAAAGCAAGTCTGAATTATGTTTATGCATAATTCTGCGCATACTTCATTATCATTCAAATACTCCAAGGAAGCTATATACAGTATAATACGGCGGTCTTAGAGTAATATTAATTTCCTTGAATAGTTTTATTTCACTGCAAGTTAAGCTAATGTATAGCACAGTGTATACATAATTTGGAAACATTTGGCTAATAATGTATTCAATTACTTCATTCAAGACTTAAATGCCAAACTACTACAATTCTAATAATTGTGAGATGATGCCTAATAAAAAGATCACTATTTTAAGCTATTGGTTAAGTATAAATTACTTTGTGTATTAAATCTGAAGTGAACATTGCTTGTCTTTGTGTTACATCCAAAGGGTTATACTATTTTGAGAAGAAAATAATGAAAAACATGAAGAAGCATTTCATATAGTTTTTTTAAACATTGGAAGTAGTTCATAAACATGTTTTTACTGTGAGGAGTGTTAATATTAAAGTATCCATTTTTTTATGACTCAAATTCATGTTGAAAAGAAATGCCTCTGAAGTAAGGAAAGTACCAGGCACCAGTTAAAAGGCACCAATTAAAATGTCGACCAATCTTGGAATGCCTTTGAAGTGCTGGGAACTATTGAACTCCCTTGGAATGTTTCTGAAGTGGGGGGGGGTACCAATTGAACTGTTGAACTATCATGCACTTCGCGCGTGATATGTCGATGTATGCCCTCGTGTTAGGGAGGTGTTCGCTGCGTGCTATGCTCATATAAGGTAATGAATTGTAACCTGTGTTCTAGAAGGTAGATTGTAAACCAAGCCATTTGCATAATGGGGAAGTGGGGGGTAGTTTTGGGTGTAAGAGTAGAGCAGAAGCTTTGTCTTACGTTCTTCCTAGCTGCCAAAAAGGGAGGAACCCATCTGCGCAGGTGTATATTCCAATAAAGCCTTTTTCCTTGGATCAACTTTGAATCATGGTGGTTTTTCTTTAGCTACAATCTCACAATTTGGGGGCTCGTCCGGGATCCTCGATGGTGGTCGACTGGAAAGCAGGGACCAGGTAAGAGAGTGGCCACAACCTCCCATTGAGAGGCACCTCTCCCCGAATTCGGTCAGACTCCCGAGGTGATTGGGAATCCAGACGATCCTTGGAAAAAGAACTGAGACAAAGTGCCGGCTGAGAGTGTGTGAGAACGATCTGAGTTGGGGACGCCCACGCATCCTATTGACTTCGGAGAGTCCAGGAGCGATCAGATCAGGTAAACTTTGTTCCTTTCATTTGTAGCCCAAAAGAAAGAAGTCCTTAAACTCTCTGGGAGAATCCAGCGTCTGCTGGAGGACTGGGAAAAAGAGAGGGGTCCTTAAACTCCCTGGGGGAATCCAGCGTCTGCTGGAGGACTGGACTGGTGAGTCAAGGCTCTGGGAGTCTGAAAGAGTAGAAGATGGGAAAGGGACAGAGTGAGGGTCTTGGAGACCGGGAAGAAGCCTGTCTGGGACAGGGAAATTTGACAATGGCAGAAAACCAATTCTGGTAGATTCACCTCTGGGACAGCTACTCCAGCAGTGGTTCTCCCCGAATCTAAAGGAATTCACCAGACATCTCGAAAAGAAAAACATGATTTATCTTTGTCAAGACTGATGGCCAAAATATCCTTTGGTTGATCCTAAATTTCCATATCACTGGAGTCCTGAGGGGGAAACCAGTGCCTATTGGATGACTAAATTGCGGAACTCTATTCTCCAACACAAAATGACTGAAATTTGAAGGTCCCATCCCTCCAATCGAGGGACAATACATGTCTCAACAGAAGGGCAATGAGAGTGAGACGGACGATTGGCTGCAGAGTCTGCCGCCCGCAAATCCTAATTTGAATAACGCGCCTGCCAACGTTCCTATGGCACCACCACCATTGCCGGTGGTACAACCCCCTCCTCAGCCGCCACCTTATCCGCGGCTGAGAAAAGAAGTGGAAGGATTAAAGAGAAGTGTTCAGGATTTTCCATTCAGAGAAAAACCTGGAGTGGTTGTATTTCCTCTTAGGGAAGTCCCTAATGGGATCAATGCTGCAGGCAACCCGGTGACAGTCTTTGTGGCTGTCCCCATAAAACCAGCCGAGTTGCGAGAATTGAAAAATACTCTTCCAAAACTTCATGAGAATGCTCATGAGGTGGCCGAAGAGTTAGATCTATGTATGGGTCCGAATGATTACACGTATCAGGAGTTGATCTGTTTACTCCTGAGGAGCGTGACCTCATTCGGACTTCAGCCTGGAAAGCATGGAATGCAAAAGTGAATGGGCAACAAGGGGTGGTGGCAGAAGATCAAAAATTTCCCATAGCAGTTCCAAATTGGGATCCAAACCCTGCGGCTGGCAGAGGAAGTATGGGGGATATGAGAGCAATGATCATGGAGGGGATAAAATTGGCAGTCCCACAAGGAAAAAAATTAACTAAAGCCTTTGAAGTAAATCAAGGCAAAGATGAATCCCCTGGAGATTATTGCACCAGACTCCGGGAAAGCCTGGTCAAGTATTCAGGAGTAGATCCTAGCGCGCCTGTTTTTGAATCCATGCTGAAAATGCAGTTTGTGACTGGAACCTGGCCAGACATCCAAAAGAAAATTCAGAAAATGGATAATTGGGGAGCAGTGGGAATTGTTGATCGCCTGAAGGCAGCCCAACAAGCTTTTGTGAACAGAGACACAGTAAAAATCAGACAGAAGTCACAAATGATGGTTGCAGCTGTACAGGCTGCAGCAAAGAATGAAGTAAAGAAAGGTGGGAATTTTAGGAAGGGTCCAATTGGAGAAAGGAGAAAGAATTTGAGGGGATACAATCAGGGAAGTTTTGGGGGCAGAGGAAGAAGTTCCAGAGGAAGAGGTATGGGAATGAGACAGCCTGGAATGGATAGGAATTGCTTCAGGTGTGGGAAGGAAGGTCACTTTGCGCGCGAGTGTCCTACCAACCAGGAGGAAAGGAGTTATGCATTGTATGATGATTAGGATTGTTCCGGCTCCTTTAAGAGGACCTGCAGGGAGCCATTGGTAAACATTTTAGTAGGTCCTAACCGTCAGGAGTGGCTGTTCCTGATAGACACTGGCGCAAGCCGGACTTCTGTGTGTGACCCGGTAAAAGGTGCACATAGATCCAAGAAAGTGATAAAAGTAGTTGGGGTGAGTGGAAATCACAGGATGTGAGTGTGTTTGAACAAATTAGACTAGAAATGAATGAGGTAGTGACTGAAGCTTGAAGTGTTGTACATTCCTGATTCTGGAGTGAATTTGCTAGGGAGAGATTTATTGCCTGCATTTGGTATCCAGTTGTGGGATACCGGGAAGGAAATAAGGATGTGTAAGATAACTGTAGAAGATGAGAGGGCAATTCCGGATGAGGTCTTACTGTGATAGATCTGAAGGATGCCTTCTGGGCATGCCCCCTTGAGGAGGGAAGTAGAGACCTGTTTGCATTTGAATGGGATGATCCTGAGAGTGGAAGAAAACAGCAGTCCCTTTGTTGTTTGGACAGGCTTTGGAAAGTTAGTGTCTTCTGAGAAAAGGAAGGGGATCACATTGTTTCAATATGTGGATGATCTGTTGTTGACTGGAGAGAAGGAGAAAGAGGTTAGAGCAGCATCTGTAGCTTTGCTAAATTGGCTGAAGGAGCAAGGATTGACAGTTTCAAGGGAAAAGATCCAGTTTGTGGAAAAGAAGGTGAAATATTTAGGGCATTATATTCAGCAGAGGGTCCTTGGATCCTGAGAGGGTGAAAGGGATCATGAGCCTGGCTCCCCCCAGGAATAAGACAGAAGTTAGGGAAGCTCTGGGATTGTTGGGGTATTGCAGAGTTTGGGTGGATCAATACACTGTGTTAGCCCAATTCCTGCACAGGAAGCTGGTGGGAAAAGGAGAGAGTATAGAATGGTTAGAGGGAGAAGATGAGAGACGGGAGGGTTTAAAGAAGGCACTGTCATCCGCACCGGTTTTGGCTTTGCCCAATTTGAAGCTCCCATTTCATCTGTATGTGTCAGCAGCTCAAGGAACGGCACTAGGAGTGTTGGCGCAGAAGACAGGGGGCAATACCAGCCCATCACTTTTCTGAGCAAAACTCTGGAGCTGGTGGTGAGAGGATGGCTGGTGTGTGTGCAGGCTGTGGCTGCTACAGCTATGTTGGTGATAGAGAGCAAGAAGTTAGCCTTTGGGGGAGCCTTTGTGGTGCATTCTCTTCATCAGGTTACTTCTGTGCTAAGTCAGTTGGCAACAACTTGGATGACAGAGGGGCGGATTCTCAAATATGAGACCATTTTGAGAACCAGCCCTGATGTAGTGATTGGGACAGATAGGAATTTGAATCCAGCAGAATTTTTGGAAGGAAGAAGACAGGAGTGGGCAGCTGAGGACCATGATTGTTTGTTGCAAGTAGATCTGATGACAAAGGTGAGGGAGGATCTGGAAGAGACTCCTCTGAAGGAAGGGGAAAGATGGTTTGTGGATGGATCAAACAGGGTTGAGGAAGGAAAGAGGAAATCAGGATTTGCAGTCGTGACAGGAGAAGCGGGGGTCATAGAAAAGGGCTCCCTTCCTTCTTCATGGTCTGCGCAGAAATGTGAGTTGTTTGCTTTGAAGAGGGCTTTGGAGTTAGCTGAAGAGATTGATGTGACAATCTGGACTGATTCCAAATATGCCTGGGGTGTAGTCCATACCTTCGGTAAGATCTGGCAGGAGAGGGGATTGATTTATCAAGGCTGATGGGAAATAAGTTGAACAATTACAGCTTGTGGAACAGGCCTTGGAGGCCCTGCAACTGCCAGGCCAAGTGGCAATAGTACATGTGAATGCTCATCAGAAAGGAAACACCCCACAGATAGTTGGGAACAGGTGGGCAGACAAGTGGCAGAAGGATGTTTGAAAGTAAACAAGAAAGCAGCAAGGAAAAAAAATGGGAGGGCAACCCCTAGTGGGCTGGCCTTTCCAGAGAGCACAGATTGATTTCACTGAATTACCAGAAAAGGGGAGGGGAAGGAAATACTTGCTTGTGATTAGACTGGGGTCTCTCCATTCGAGATGCTAATGAGGCGACCTTACTTGGCAAAAATAGGGAATCCAATTCCTGAATTCAAAGATTTGTTCTTGAGGAAATATTTGTAGACACTGTCCAGGCCTTTGTTTTCTCTCCATAAACAGGGACTATTGCTGCAACGACCACCTCTTGCTGAGAGCCAACATCCTTTTGAAACTGGAGATTGGGTTCTGATAAAGACTTGGAAAAGTGAGAAGCTGCAGCCCAGCTGGGAAGGCCCGTACCAGGTGCTGCTGACAACTGAATCTGCAGTTCGCACTCGGGAAGGAGGCTGGACGCATTACTGCAGAGTCAAGAAGGCACCGGAACCTGAACCTTGGAGGGCAGTTCCAGTGGAGGGTCAGCTGCTGAAGCTCACTTTGAAAAGATGAATAAGTCTGAACTCTGGACTGAGTTAATTGTCTTTATTCTAGGACTAGGACTGGGAGCTTCCTGGGGAAACGAGGATTCACATCAACCCCAGAATGTTACTTGGGTTGTACTTGATTCCCATTCAGATATAGTCAATTGGACTAGCGGAAAGAGGCCCCCCAATACTTGGTTTCCAGAATTGCAATTTGACTTGGCAAGGGTCCTCTTGTCTACCATCGATCACGCATTCATAAAGAAACACCATTTTTACGTCTGCCCCGGACATAAAACTGAAAGAAGCTTTAAAAAGACTTGTGGACAGCAGACTCGTTATTAACTGAGTTTGAGTCAAGAATGGAACAAGAAGAGGGGGGATTGTGAGGAGTGTTAAAATTAAAGTATCCATTTTTTTAAAGACTCAAACTCATGTTGAAAAGAAATGCCTCTGAAGTAAGGAAAGTACCAGGCACCAGTTAAAAGGCGCCAATTAAAATGTCGACCAATCTTGGAAAGCCTTTGAAGTGCTGGGAACTATTGAACTCCCTTGGAATGTTTCTGAAGTGGGGGGGGGTGCCAATTGAACTGTTGAACTATCATGCACTTCGCACGTGATATGTCGATGTATGCCCTCATGTTAGGGAGGTGTTCACTGCGTGCTATGCTCATATAAGGTAATGAATTGTAACCTGTGTTCTAGAAGGTAGATTGTAAACCAAACCATTTGCATAATGGGGGGGGGTAGTTTTGGGTATAAGAGTAGAGCAGAAGCTTTGTCTTATGTTCTTCCCAGCTGCCAAAAAGGGAGGAACCCATCTGCGCAGATGTATATTCCAATAAAGCCTTTTTCCTTGGATCAACCTTGAATCCTGGTGGTTTTTCTTTAGCCACAATCTCACATTACTAATTCTTATATCATCCCTATAAAGTTCATCAGATATTAATATTTCTACAGTTGGAACACAGACAACTTCTTTTCTGTAGTTACTACACAAAACTACTTTTCTGTAGTAACTACTTTTCTGTAGTTACTACACAAAACCAACATTTCATAGATATATTCACAACTACCCTGCATATGTTAACATATGCAGTTCAGTGGTGGGATTCAAAAATTTTTACTACTAGTTCTGTGGGCGTGGCTTGGTGGGCATGGAATGATAATATTAGTAGTTTTGTACTTGTTGTAAAGTGCTACAACAAGTATCATAATCAGACATAACAAAGCATGTTTTTATATTTATAAAGAAACCTTTAATGGGTTTTGGATTTTTGGATTTTCTCCATCATCCTTTTACTTCTTGATTTGATCACAATTTATATTTGGTAATTTCATCTGAACTTTAAAAAAGTTTTATACAAAAAAACCCTTCAATTTGATGGAGAATTATTATTTATAAGAGTGATATTCTTTAACCTCATGTTAAAGCATTGAGACCATGAAGCCTTTAACATGTTAAAAGATAGCTCTGGGTTTTTTTAAAATCAAATTATACTTTTTGTGATTACAAGACAATGTTAAGAGGATATGTAGCCCTGCAGCAGACTGAAACCCAAAATAAAATGCAATTATACCAGTAGGAAATATATTTGAATGACTAATCTCTGTATTCTTTTATGGATGTCTACAGCACAGACAGGTTATAAATCACCAGCGTTTGATAAAGTGATCAAATAATTAAATGTAAGAAAAACTGAACGAATTACTAAAGCCTGACTATAGGAGCCATTTAAAAAGTGCTTGAGAAAAAAAAATTGTCCCTACCGCAAATGAGGATTTTTTTTTTAGCAAAATCTAAAATCTAAGAAATACTTAATACTTCTTTTTTTTATTCTCTATGTAAAACTAAAATATTATTGTACCCAAAATTTCTAATTTTAATAAAAATACGGTTAAAATGTAATTTAACAAAGAAACTTAGTTATATCTTAAAATCCAGAGTACCTTTCAACATAGAAACATAGAATCAAATGGAAAGTACCTTGGAGGTAATCTAGTTTAACTCCTTCCCCAAGATAGGATTCCTTGTACCATCCCAGACAAGATGGTTGTCCAATCTTTTCTTGAAAACCTCCAGTGATGGAGTATCCACCAGGAGGCAAGCTGTTTTATTGATTAATCATTCTCACTGTCAGGAAATTTCTCCTTATTTCAAGATTAAATCTCCCTCTGACAAGCTTCCACCCATTGGTCTTGCCCTCAGATGCTATAGAGCAGGGATGTCAAACTCAAGGTCCTCGGATGCTTAGATCTGGCCCATGGGGCCAACCTGGAAACATCGAAAGCCCATGGTGCCTCTGCCAGTGAAATTGAAGCCGTCAATGAAAGCAAGTTTGACACCCCTGCTATAGAGAGTAAATCTAGACCATCTTCCATATGACAGCCATTCAAGTGTGTGTGTGTATATGTTTCTGCGTATCATTATTGTTGCCTTCAAAATGAGCCCATATATGGAAAATGAATTCTAAAAAACAGACACTTCACTGCATTAATGTACATACTTAATAATGGATCAGTATGAATTTGTTTCATATTTACAACATAGTATTCTGAAGCTTACATCAGTTGATCTGAACTTCTAAAATAATAAAAATGTAGAAATATTAAATTCCTTTGCTAAAGTTTGTTTTCAGTACTAAAATTCTGCTACTTGCCTACATAGGACAAACTGAATAGCTTAACATTCCATTCAGAGTGAAAACTGCTGACCAGACTATTAGCAATGTAAACATGATGGAAGTATTTCCAGTGTAATGGGAAAGGTTGAAAAACTCACTAGGTAACATCCTAAAACTATGTATATTTTATTCTGATATTTTATTCTACAATGCATCGATTAAGTTTTGATCTCAAATTTGCTTCAGAAACTATATTCTTCCTACAAGTTATAATCTCCACTCAGTAACTGAGACTAATTCAATAATTTTAGAACAGAATATATACAATACTCTTTTCTAAGCACTACAGTGATAAAGTACATTGCAATATACAAAAGGTTATGTGCATTCAACAGACATAAATTATCCTCTATAAGCACTTCAACAATGCCACAAATATAAACAAGTCTTGTTGTAACAAGATTATTGTTTATATCTGATGAGTTGTTTCATGAAGTACTTTCAATTGATCATTTAAACCTACATTATTAAATATAGAGGATATTATCCAGATTACATCTACATTGAATAATGTCAGAGAAGTATGTAATCCTTCATCACAACTGCAATTGTTTCATTTCTAGCAAGCTTGTAATTAGACAGTACCTGTTCATTTGTAATGCATGAGAATTTCTTCCAAGCAACCAACAAAGGAAGTGTAAGAATTGATACTTTTCTTCCTGCAGGCATCAGTGTAACACAATAGATACAAAGCATATAGTAATAACACACAGATCTGCACTGAGAAATAGGCTACTATTTTTACAAAGGTGCAGTACAGAAGCCCTTCTATATCCACATTTGGTAGAAATTTTTAGCATATCATTGGCAAAAATACAATTCCTTTATTATTCTAATAAAAGTAAGCATTTTTTAAAAATTACTGACATGATCCTACATGCTATTAGATTGCAATTCTAAACACTGAAGAGTGATGCCAATCACAATGTGAATTCAATCAGTCCCTACAACAGTTAGAACAAAAATCCATGTCCTTAAAGAGAATATCACAAAATGTGCTAAGAGTACAGTATTATACTTTCTGATAATTCATGATTTATGAATCAGGCTTTGTTCATAACCTTCATTTTTGCTCTTTCCTTCTTTTGGTAACTGCAATCATCTTTATCTCTTCATTTTTGTACATGTTATTTTTTCTTACTATCATTATCATCATCAAGATGCCTACAATACAACTAATAAGCATTTGGTGGTACAGCACAGACTTTAATGTGGAATCCTTGATGCTCTCTGAGCTTGTTTTCTTGCTAACATTTCATTACCCGACTAGGCAACAACAGTGTTATAAAAGAGAGTGGTTTGCTTTCTGTTTCTCTACTGTATCATGCCCAACCAGAGTTGGTGGAAGTGTTTTTATGTCTGTGATAGTTTTTTGATTGCTTGCTTCAACTTAGTTGGTAGTTTTATTTTTTTATTTATCAAGTTTTTATGAGCCACCCAACCCCCTGACAGAATTGGGGGTATGTCCTTGATCAGGATATTGTTTACTGCTTGTTTGTCTCGTGTTAATCCTGGTGTTAATCCTAGTTTATCTGAGTATTGATTGTTGGCAAAGAGATATTCTGGTCTTTGTTTCCCTTTAAGCTTTTTAATATTCTGATCTAAGCCCAGGGATCTGAACTAGACTACCTTTGATTACATTTTTAATTCTGTGGTTTAGAAATTAAATCAAAGGTTATTATCATTAGAAAGAAATCCAACATAATAAATGACATCTAATATGGAATAATATATTCATGGAAACCTTGGAGGTCTTTTAGTCTAAACTTTGCCCTGGACAGAAATCCTCAGACCATCCCACCTAAATGACTATCCAAGCTTTGTATGAAAGCTTCCAGTGGAGGAGCGGTTATGACTCCAGAAACCAGGATGTTTCCTATTTAATAGCTCCCACAATTAGGAAATTACTCGTTTCAAGTTTTAATCTCTTTGTAAAGTTTTTACCCATTGGTTTTTGTGCAATCATGTAAATTACAAGGACTTTACAAGATGATGAAGTTATGATTTTTCCATATTTGTGATTAAAAATACTTCACTATCTTTGATCCTGAGAATTACTGTCAATTCTATGCTGAATCCATTGGAGCTGGCAGTTGTATTAAATCTAATAAATAATAATGCTAGAATGCAAATATCTGGATTAAAAAGTAGTGCAGTGCAGATCACTCAGTAAACCTGCAGGTTTATAAATTACAATAATATAAAAATTAGGAAAAAAGTTTACTATTAAGACATAGAAGGCAAACAAGCCCAAATGAAACTTCCCAAATGAAAATATGAGGAAAAAATAAAATCCCTAAAACACTATTTCAGACTACAACTTACAAAGTATACTCTTCCCTCTCCTTATACCCCAGCTGTTGACTGCACCCAATACATGAGGAAATGTTTCTGATTTCTATTTGAATCCTTTCATCTATCTCATTTCTTCTTTTTTTCTGAAATGATTTTGTAAATGTCTGTGTTCACATTCCTGGGCAATATATGACATCAGAGGTAGGCTGCACTCACGTTACCAACCGGTTCACTGGTTGTGAGCATACGCAATGAATCATAGTAAAGTAACTGGGGTTTCAATTATAATTGTTTTTTTTATTTTTCATACAACACTATTATTGCTTCCCATATTTGGGGGGATTTTTTTTGCATAACTACCAGATACAACAAAATTTACCTCTATCATAACATTTCCAATTTTTTAATTATATGATTTATTGATTTTTGAAATTACTGATTATTGATATGCCGTCTGTAAAATATTTTGTACCAATTTTCCCTTTGGTTATAATTTGGGATAAATGTTGCTGATTTTTTCCACAATACCTCCTACTGTATTATTGCCAGTTTAGTATTTTTTTCTTTTCTTTTAAAAAGTTTTCAATTATTTTTTGCTTTGTTTTAATTTCTTTAAACATATTTTTAAAGATATTATCTCTTAAATTTTCCATGCACATTGTCATGCACAATTTGACTTGATCTATCTCAGTTTATATCGACCTCTTAATAGGTTCTATTATTCTATTCATAGACTGTTGATTCTATATGAACATTTCAAATTCTGCCTTTTCTCTTAAAACTTCTTTATTTTCCAGGAATTTGTAGATTCCTACCCTCCTTGCTGTGATTTTAACTTATTCCTGGATTTTAATATAGTAAGCAGGTGATAGCTGTACCATATCTGCACCATATTATACTGTACTTCATTGCTACAACTGCTCCACAACGGAAACTACTTCAAAGGGAAGCGAACGGTGAAATTGCTAGATTTAGGGAACGTCATGTTTTTGTTAAACTTTGTTATATCCTTTTAGGTTTGTATCTTCTTTTGTTTTCTTATACAGATAGTCCTCAAATTACAACAGCAATTAGGACAAAAATTTCCATTGCTTAATGATCTGGTCATTAAAGCACAACATCAAGCGCATCACTTAGCAACAGCAATCCCTGCAGTCCCAATTGCCATTATTAACTGAATAGCAGTAGGATCCCTTTGCAACTTCCTGCCAGATTTCCACAACCAAAGTCAGGAAGTTTCAAGTCCCAGGCAACTTGCAAGAAGGCTGGCAGGGAAATAAACAGCTGATGCCGCAGTAGTTTGGAAGACTTGGGGTAGTTGTTGCCAGTTAGGAACAGGCAAAAGGGAGGTGTGGTGAGGCTTGAGGGGGATTCATGGAGTACATGAGTGGTATCTGCTTTATAAATACCTGACTAGTCCATTGGCTAGACTGGGCGTTGGTTCTTACCTGATACGCCCCTTCTCGGCGAGCCGCGTNTCCAGAGCGTGGGATGTGCTTCTGAGTCCTCTTCTTGCAGGCTGAGCTTTAGCTGAGGAAACGCTCCGCCCCCTCACGTGACTCCACATAGCGTTCCCCCAGTTTTTTGCGATAACGAGAAGAAAAGGTTAAGAAATCATTCTAAACAACTATTGGCTCCTTGGCTGAAGCTAGAGTACCCGCCAGACAGAGGAGTTAGGGTGGGGCTGGATGATCCTCGCGGCTCGCCGAGAAGGGGCGTATCAGGTAAGAACCAAGGCCCATTCTCCCTCGAGCCGCTCGGAGCATCCAGAGCGTGGGACATACCAAAGCTTGGCTGTCCTACGGGTGGGACTCTGTCTGGGCCGGAAGCTCTTCTAGGTCACTGATGACCCTCTGTAGGACTCGTCGGCCAAGAGGCCTCTGCTGAGGCGTATAAGTCTATTTTGTAATGTCTGATG
>BHEV01037288.1:0-10959 GCA_004319985.1 Emydocephalus ijimae | reverse complement strand
TTTTTGAAGTTGCTGCCTCCTTAACTGGTATCTTTCAAGTCTTCTTCTGGCCTCTTCAATCAATCTGCCAGTTATATCAGTGACGTAGTTGTCATAACTTTCATCTAGTGAAGATAGAATTATGTAGACTTGATGTAGTTCAGAGAAAATAAGCTCTTTCTCATGCAGTTCTTGAAAAATGCTTTGNCTCTGGATCCCATTCCTCTACGTTTGGTGGATTTTCAATTATGTTCCACAGACCTTCTCTTCATAGAAGTAGACTACATTTGATAGACCATGATACATGGTTTGTGCCATCCAGCTTGGATATAAGGGACAAACTTTGTAAATTGACTTGTGCCATGTTTTCTTTATATGGATATAAAACTATAATTAATAAAACACAGCTGTCTGTTTACTGTAATGTATAACAACACAAACTCTCACTTTTTACATAAATCTGTTTTATCCAGTTAAACTGACTTTGCAGCCTCTGGGCCCATAACCAGTGTTAAGCCTGTGTTTCTCAACCAGGGTTAAGGAGACAAACTAAACAGAATGTGCAGCGTTAGTCAGATAGGCACACAGATAAATGAGTGAGATAAGCTTGTATGTTTGTTAACATACAGTAAAAATAACAGATACGCTTGTGCTATCAAAAATATAGTTTATTCCATTTAGAGTTTATAGCATAGTCAAAATAACAATCCATTAGTCATGTATCATTCAGTCAGTCCATTCAAGGATATTCAGTTAGCAAAGTCCATGGAGAATATCCAATGTCAGTTCACTTACAATAAATCACCAGTCCTTCTCTCTCCCGTTCAAGTAAGGAAAAAAGCAGTCTTCAAACAATCCAGTAATTAGGGATCATCAAGCCAGAGAGAGAGCAAGCTGCAGTCTTGCTTCTTTTAAAGTGCTTTTACAACCACTCCCTTAATTACATTCCTACAGTTAAAGTTGCAGACACTTTAACTAATAAACCATGATAACATATTTATTATTTTACCTAAACCAGTTAGGGTAAACAATGTTATCCCTAACAACCCTTGCTAAATAGCAATTTGAAGAGTGTAAAACAGTATCTTCAAAATACTGGTCTTCTGAAAAGTTTTCCTCTTCATGTAATTTTGTGTCCCTTCAAGATCCTTTAACATCTGTTGCAGAAACTGTGTGTTCCCTGAATGTCCTCAAAAAAGCAGTCCCAACAAACAAATTTTGGAGGCTGTCACCATTCACCTATATGGTCCTACCTTTTCTGCTCTAGGACATTCTTCTCCTGAGATTTGGATGGATCTAAACTTGTAGGTCAACTGGACGGCCTTAAAAGCCTGCTTTAATCCTGTTATTGGCCTAGAATTATGGGTGATCCCATATGATAAAGGACTTTGGAATCTGAATAATTGTGATTTGCGATATATGTGATTTAGCTTAATGTGTGTGTAGTTCTGTGTTTTGTTTTAATATTATTTTCCATGTTTATTGGCTATTTTGTTCTGTGTTTTCAGCCCTTTGTTAGCCTGCCAGAGTTACTAGCCTTATTTGTAAGTTTTATTTCCTTAAATATAATAAATAAAAACAGTCCTTCAAGATTTTAGTTGGGTGCAGTCTTAATTTAGGATTGCCAAGTATCAACATCTGCTTAGAACAGCCTCTCCAGATTTCAGACCTGAATTGCTTACTGAGGAATAAAAGTGCATTACATCTCAAACACAAGAATGCAATGACACAAATCATGGATACTGCTCAATACAGCTGCAATATTGACCCAATTTCCAGACTGAAAACCTTCCATTCACCTTAGCCGGGTCAAGATAGTTCTCAGAATCATTACAAAGGAGTGGATTTCAGCTGGACAAGGGAAAATACAGAAAACCTGTTGCTGTGCATATGTTGACAAACAATTTATTTTCTGGATGATTGTGAAGAATGGTGCAGCCTCTCCATATCAGTTTGAGGGCACTACACTGTATATGTTTTCATCATCATTAGAAGGGTTACAAATAACATACCTGGAACACAGCATATATCTTTAGGACAAAGTGTCAATGTAAAGATAATTGGGTTGGTTTTCCTACCACCCTTAGACAGTGGTATACATTCTGTCACTCATGCACACACATCCACATCTCCAGGTAGATAATCACTTGAACTGCTGCTCTGTAAACACCTACACATTGTTTCTCATCAGAATCCATGCTACTACAATATTGAACTACAAAGATATTGCCTTCTAATAATTCTGCTGCTGTATTATATATCTCTAGGTGTTAGATATGATGAATTCACAGAAGGCCAGTTGGATTGTTGCAGTCAGGTCCATAAATTTAAGTTAACCTGAGTTTTTTGAATAAATTACTGATATTTGTTTCATGCAATATGCTGAACCATAAACTATGGGTTTCAAGCTTTATGGTTGCATTGACATAACAACTTCATATGATTTGTATGGCTATCAGTTTCATTAAAATGACTTTGTGTGGCTCACAACAGGTAAAAACAATCAGAGAAATCATAGAATCAAAGAGCTGGTTGGGATCTTGGGGGTTTTCTAATGCAATTCCCTGAGCAAGGCTGGAGAACTTATACCATGCCAAATAAATAGTTGACCAATCTTTTCTTGAAAACCTCCAGTCATGGAGAACCCACAACTCTGGGAGGCAAGCTGTTCCATTAATTGTTCTCACCCTCAGGAAATTTCTCCTTAGTTCCTTGTTGGATCTCTCTTTAATGAGCTCCCACCCATGGCTTCTTGTTTTGTCTTCAAGTACTTTGGAGAATAAGTCAACCCCTTCTTCTCTGGGACAGTCCCTCAACTACTGGAAAACAGCTATCATGTCACCCCTAATCCTTTTCTTCTTTAGGTTAGACATACCTAATTCCCTGAACCATTCATCATATCAAGAACTCTAATCATCTTAGATGTTTTTCTCTGCATTTTATTCTTTTTTTGTACTTTGGTGACCAGAACTCGAGTATTTCAAGGGTGGCTTATCTTCAATAAAAACATTAAAAAACCTGTACACAAACTATCCATAATTTTTTTAAAAAAACAGAAAATCATGGTCAATGGTAGAATCCATCCTATATCAGCACAACATGACCATTGTAAGAGCTCCAGAAGTAGTTATTCAGCAGGTTCTGACCAGTTCTGGAGAACCGGTAGTGGAAATTTTTAGTAGTTTGGGGAACCGGCAAATACCACCTCTGACAGGCCCCACCTCCATCTATTCTCTGCCTTCTGAGTCCCAGCTGATCAGCTGGGTCTTCTTTTGTTGCCCTGCACAGGAGAACGGAGCTGGAAAGCATGTTAGTGGGGCGGGGAGGGAATGGGATTTTGCAGTATCCTTGCCCTCCCATGCCCACCAAGCCATGCCCACCAAGGCAAGCCAAGCCCACCAAACTACATCCACAGAATCAGTAGTAAATTTTTTTGAATCCCACCACTGAAGAGTTCCACATCATTGCCAGACTCTCAGGCATAGCAGCAGAGCCATGTCCCCAGGCCTTCTTACAGATGTTCCTCTTCAAGGAAATCTCTAGCAAAAGGCGAAAAATTTGCAAGATTTGAAGAGAAATCAAATATAGTAGACTGTTTGCATGGGTATCTGCAGGGTGGGCAGGTAAGGAAGAAGTCAAGAGCTGTGGTGATGCAGTGGTTAGAATGTAGTACTGCAGGCAGTTTGGCAGTTGACTCAGCCTTCCATCCCTAAAATGAGGACTCTGATTTTGGGGGACAATAGGCTGACTCTGTAAACTTCTTAGAGAGGGCTGTAAAGCACTGTGAAGCAGTATATAAGTCTAAATGCTAGTGCTATTACTAATTGATTTGTATCTTGAAATCTTGACACAATGACATGACTTGTGCCCTTCTATCAAATCCCACTACAAAGTATTTTGCTGTATAATTTGCATTATGATGCATGTCATAATTGTAATAACATTTTGAGGTCACTGCAGCTTGGGGCAGATGCTGGATTAAAGTAACTGGGAAAAAAAATCAAGTTGTGAACCAACCTAATGTGCCCTGGCTTGGTGTAAGAACTAATGTAATATGAAGAACCAAACCTATCCAATCCAGACGTTATCTTGCCCTACTTACTGAGTTCAATTTTCTGCATTTCTATAAGTGGCAGAGTAAAATTCCCTGTCTGGGACACAAAAAATGATATGAAGGTTAAGAATTTTGTCTGGAGACTTCCTGTCCTTTTCTTATTCTGACAGTAGAATATAGTGAACTTCAAATTAACCATGCATCAGATATAGTTCATGCATCAGATATAGTGACAGCAGAATGCTAGGTTTTTTTCCATCTCTTTCCTGCTGTCTATTGCTGTCTGGATTTTTTTTTCTAGATTATAAACTTGTTTGTGAATGGTTCATAATATCATGTGACTCTAGCCATTCTTTATCTGATCTTGACTTTCTTCAAGTCAAGATTGATCTTGGTCTTCTGAAGTTTCCTAGCAAGAGTATTAGCTAGCCAGAAAATAGAGGTAGTTTTGAAAAAAATATTGTAGCTTTTGGAAACAATACAGCATGCCTCAGGTTTCTGTCCTAGGAGAGAACTTTTAGTGAAGAAAATGGGGAGACTAGAAAGATAAAGCAAAAGGGTAAAAATGAGTGAGTCCTTTATTTCACTTTCCTTGTTTCCTCTCAGTTTCTGTTTTATTATCTTCATTTTTTTGCTTTATCTTTTTGCCTCCCAGAAAGAAAGAATTTCCTACCTTAAAAATGTCACTTCATTCTTTGAAGCTGCTGTTTTCTCTTGGACAATAGATCTAATTCACTTTTACCTTTTAAAATTCTATTTATTGGAAGTCCAAATATACAACTGTTTTATTTTAAAATTCTTTCATCTCTGTTTCTTAATCCAAAACAATTTTCTTATCTTGATTTTCCTGGTTCTATGTATTAGATCCTGAAAAGAGGATTCACAATGTTCCCTTTCTTAGAATTATGAGACTTCCTCAAATATTTAGGCAAAATTATTATTTAGCTGAAAGTTAAATAGGAAGATGTACTGTATGTTCAGCTATATACATGATTTATTGATACATATTGTTGAGGTAATTCCCCATTAGGAGAATGAGCGCATTCAGGGAGACATAGTGAGAGTAATGTTGAATAACACACACACAGCACACAGATACACTGTACAGTAAACGTAGGTTTTTACTTCTTCTAATAAACATTTAAGCAAAGTCCAAGATAAGCAGTTCAGGTCATTCACAGGTGGAGCAGTCAGTGTTCAGTTCAGGGATAATTCAAATATCAAAGTCCAGTATCAAAAAACAGTTCAGTAACAGACTTACATCAACAATCAGTCACAGTCATTAGGAGGAACGGCAACTCTCTCCAACAGAAGTAACAGAGACTCACTGAGACTCTCCACACTCCTAACAACCCAGGTTTCTGGCTCCATCTTATGGCCATTTGAGAAACCACATCCAATTACAGTTTTTGCATTTTCTCAAAGATACAGTATTAAAATGTCTATCCTGGTTTATATATTTCCAACCCAAATAACTGTTAGGTGACTTACATTCCTAACACATATTTGCTTATTTCATTTAATTATTTCATGGAAATGTTTTTTTTTATTTTTCCATTGTGTAATCTTGCTCCCTAAATTAATTTTATATGATTTTTCAATTTTAGTCAATCATGATGCGTATTTGCTTTTCTATTTATATATTGCGCTTCTATAGTTTTGCTGGGTTTGCTTCCTTAAATCATTAGTTATCCTTGCACAAATCTTCCTTATTTATTTTTGCCTCAATTCCTTTCTGTCGCCAATATTTCCCTCTAGCAAGCACAAAAGAGCAAAGATTCAACCCCATTAATTATGTGCCCTAAATGGCTGAACAAATTCAGAAGCATCTACTAGTTACTTAGCAACTGCAGGCCCACCTGTCTTGAAGATGGTGGATTAGAGCAAAAAGAAGAACTTTCACCTGATGATGAAGTGAACATGCTGGCTGGTGTTCTTAAGGAGAAAAGGGGACATCTAGGGGCGTGGTAGAGCTTTCTCCAAAGTGGTCTGCCCACTTCTTGCCAAAAACAGCTAGCTTCTGTACAAGCTTTTAATTTTCTTTCTTTCTTTCTTTCTTTCTTTCTTTCTTTCTTTCTTTCTTTCTTTCTTTCTTTCTTTCTTTCTTTCTTTCTTTCTTTCTTTCTTTCTTTCTTTCCTTCTTCTTCTTCTTCTTCTTCTTCTTCTTCTTCTTCTTCTTCTTCTTCTTCTTCTTCTTCTTCTTCTTCTTCTTCTTCTTCTTCTTCTTCTTCCCTCCTTTGTACCCATCTCTGTCTTTCAGGGCAAGGTTGATATTTATTTATCTAGTCTTGCATTCCTTCCTCAAGGTTATTTTTGTATATTATGTATTGGGCCCAAATGTGATGTTTACAAGATTAAAACAGGTAAGAGGGAAGTTGTATTAGAGATAAATGTTGTTGTGGTCTGGATGTTGGCTTCAATATCAGATACACCTGTTACTGATTTTTAAACTGAAATAAAAAATTAACCCCTGAAGGCAGGACAATAAGCAATGGATGGAAACTGATCGAGGAGAGAAGCAACCTAATACTAAGGAGAAATTTGCTGTCAGAACAATTAATCAGTGAAACAACTTGCCTCCAGAAGCTGTGAATGCTCCAACACTGGAAGTTTTTAAATGGTATAGGGGTTTCCTGCTTGGGCAGGGAGTTGGACTAAAAGATTTCCAAGGTCTATTCTTATTCTTTTATTCTTTTTCTTGTTCTTCATCTTTATTCTTTATTCTTTCCTATCCATGTTTCCATTCCTACCCTATCTTATCCTATCCTATCCTATCCATGTATCCATTGAAAAAAACAGGGAGAAATATTCTCCCTGCGTTTTGACAATGCTGAGCAAGAAGACTGTATTTCCCATCCTACATTTCATTAGAAGAAATACCCTATTTATTGAATGTGAGACTCTTGAAAACTAACACCTTTATTCATTTGAAGTCTTAGAGGTGAAAACAAGTGGAGAGAAAAAAATGGAATGAATGCTGGCCAGGAACATGGACTGCAATTATGTTTTTAAAAATGTTCAAAGTCTATCTTTTCTTTTGAATCAGACTCTGCTTGCCTGATAAACTTTCTAGCACAACAGAATGCCAAACACTTCTGCTGCTGCCCTCAGAGTGACCTCCTTCCTTTCTCTTCCACATTGGAGTTATCTCCTGCTGGTAAAGGCTGATGCCTTAAGTTATAACAGCAGTAGGTGAATGAACCTATTTTCTCCATTGTGTGTTACAGAGTCAGCTGTAATTTGAGATCTTCCCGAGTAACAAAATGCTCAAAGGAACACTGAGCACACAAAGAGTATCCAAACTTGCAAAAAAATGTATTAATTACAATTACTTAAGCATATGCATCCAGACACCATTCAATCCATTATGCATTAGGTTTAGGTGTGGTGGCACAATGATTAGAATACAGTATTGCAGGCTAATTCAGCTCACTGCTGGGAACTTGATCCTGACCGGCTCAAGGTTGACTAAGCTTTCCATCCTTCTGAGGTCGGTAAAATGAGGACCCAGATTGTTGGGGGGAAATATGTTGATTCTGTAAACTGCTTAGAAGGTGCTGTACCACTACTATGAAGTGGTACATAAGTCTACATACTACTATTGCTACTGCTAGGGTCCAGTTGGAAGCGAAGGAGTTTCTTTTTGAGCACACAAATAAACGACTGCTATTATTCATTCGCCTTTGCTGGGGTTAAATAAAATCATCTCAGAAAATATTACTTTCACTTGGCATAGTCAGACAATTAACCAGTGGAACAGCTTGCCTGCAGAAATCGTGGGTGCTTTATCACTGGATGTTTTTAAGAAGAGCCTAGACCAGAGGCCTCCAAACTTTGGCAACTTTAAGACTTCTGGACTTCAACTCCCAGAATTCTCCAGCCAGCATAGCATAATGATAGCAGTGTTCCAATATCCCAGGGGCTGCCACAAAGAAGAGGGAGTCAATCTATTCTCCAAAGCACCTGAAGGCAGGACAAGAAGCAATGGGTGGAAACTAATCAAGGAGGAGAGAAGCAACTTAGAACTAAGGAGAAATTTCCTGACAGTTAGAGCAATTAATCAGTGGAAAAACTTGCCTCCAGAAGTTGTGAATGCTCCAATACTGGAAGTTTTTAAGAAGAGATTGGACAACCATTTGTCTGAAGTGGTGTAGGGTTTCCTGCCAAAGCTGAGGGCTGGACTAGAAGACCTCCAAGATCCCTTTCAACTCTGTTATTCTATTTTTAGTAGGGTTAATTGTCCAAACCAAAGCTGACTATGGATTTTTTTTTAAAATGTAAATATCATAATGGGAGACGTGGCAAGCTGCAGCAGATGCAGAATTTTTGAAGCAAGAGAGAAAAGCAGAGCTGCATATTACAATAACTATAGATGATACTGTTTATTGGGTTTTATATCTATGGAGATTCTCAGTCATCCAGGCCATGGTTGTCTCAAAGGAAGGTCCTTTTTCAAAAGGCAACTGGACTTTTGAAGGGAGCATTTGTGTTGAGCTGGCTGGGGAATTCTGGGAGTTGAAGTTCACACATCTTGAAGTTGCTGAGGTTGAGATATTCTTCATGTAGTTATGTAGATTTTGCCTCAAATCTTCTCCTTAAGGAATTTTGTTGATTTTTTTTCTATCCAATTCCGAAATATTTCTGAACAATAATATATAAGATGACAAATGTCCCTTCTTCATTAAAATATTTCAGAAGAATATGACATAGGTGTAATTACAACCTGCAGATGATGATGATGATATTATTATTAGTATTATTAGTATTAATGTTTCCCATCTCACTGTTGAATGACTCGGGATGTCTATGGAGATTCTCAGTCACTCAGGTCTGAAGAAGCTTCTTGGATGAGAAGCAAAACATCTTCAAAGAAAAAGAAGAAAGTCCAGTTGCCTGTTGAAAAAGCACCTTTGGGACATGACTCTGGATGGTTTACATACAGGGGTGTCCAACCTTGGTACAACTTTATAAAAATAGCAATGTAAAACAGTTAAAATGTTAAAACATTAGAAGGTTTAATGCTAAACATTAACAATAAATACAATGTTTTTGCCTTCATTTATCCAGAGATATTTTTTCCTGCTAAAACCTGGAAAGCGTTTAAACATTTACACATTGATAAGCACAGTAAAGCAAAAACATACAATCCAGACACTTGGATTAAAGTTTAAAAATAATTTATTCTGGCACTTTAACTAAAATTGATCTGATTTGACAGAGTGCTGAATGCCTTTTTGAAAAAATTCCCAGCAGATTTAATTTAAAAAAAAATGTGAAATCAACAGAGGAAACCTGTTATGTTCTGCGCATGGGCGCAAGGATGGAGACGAGTCGGTGAACAGTGAACTTCAACTCTTTATTTAACATGGTGTAACAGATCAACTCTACGGCCACAATGGCCCCTTTATATAGGCAAGCTCTTGAGTACTTAGCCAATGAAAACACAGGGAGCACTAGCTCCATTAACCAATGGGAAAGGCTCGTTAATAGCCGATCGGATTCTCCTGAATGGACCAATCCGATGTCGCTATTATCGGCCAATCAGAAGTGCAGGGCCAGAACCCTGCACTTTTCTTTAAGCTTTTAATAATCTTTATTCAAGGACTTTTATTAATTCACAACACCCCTTCCCCCCGGGTTCCATTTAAGGGGTGCGGTAACGTAGTCTTTGAGGTAGGCAGGTTGTTTTGATTGTCTATTTTATTTATGTTGTCCTCCCGGTATTTGGCTATAGTCTTGTTGGGGTAGGACGTTATCCGGTGAACAGGGTGCCTCCAGTTCTGTATCTAAATTTTCGTTGCCACTAATGTCCACGGTATCTCCTTGAGGTGAGCTTACCCCTATCCCCAATCCTTCTTCATGTGTTGCCTCTGAGCGGTCATCTCTTCTGCTTGTGCTTTCAGCCGTTTCAAATTCAGCCTCCTCGGTGTCTCCTCCCCCCTCAGTTTGGAAATCAGGGGACTCGGAGATCCCCGACTGCAGCCTTGAACGCAGCTGATCAATATGGTGCTTCCATATTCTATCGTCGTGACATTTCACTCGGTAAGATCTGGGTCCGGTTACTTGGATTACAGTTGCCTCGACCCACAACGGATCGCCTAAAAAGTTTCTAGCGAAAACCAAGTTGCCTACCTGGAAGTTACGGCATTTCCCGCTGGATCCGTGTGGTTTTTCAGGTTCATATGATGGGTGTAGACAGTCGATGTGGGAGCGGAGCTTCCGCCCCATCAATAATTCGTCCGGAGTTTTGTTGGTGACGCTGTGCAGAGTGATATGTTGCAAAAGGAGTATCCGGTTAATCTTGTCTTCGATATCGCCATAGTCCATTTTATGCAAGGTTTTTTTTACGAATTGTACCATGCGCTCGGCCCTTCCGTTGGCCGCAGGATGCCCCAGTGAAGTCAGTGCATGGTGAATACTGCGGTCCACCAGGTACTGTTCAAAAGACAGCGTGGTAAATTGGGGCCCGTTGTTTGATACCAGAACATCTGGTAATCCGTGTGTTGCAAATAATCTGTCTAATTTCCTGATGACTGATTCGGTTGTTGTATTTCCCATTTCAAAGATTAAAAGCCAGTTCGAGTAGGCATCCACCGTTAATAAAAATGTGTGTCCTTTGGTAGGTCCCGCAAAGTCCAGATGAATGTGGGACCATGGTCCCCTCGAGGTTTCCCATTCTGTTGGGGTTGCTTTCGGTGGGGCATTGCTAACTTCCTGGCATTTGTGACAAGCTTTTACCCAGGCTTCGATCTGCTTGTCTATACCCAGCCACCACGCGTAGCTTCGTCCGAGGGCCTTCATGCGCACGATGCCGGGGTGGCCATCGTGCAAGGTTCTCAGTATCACTCGCTGTAACCGCTCTGGGACAACGACTCTATCTCCCCAGATAATGCAGCCCTTCTGGGAAAACAGTTCCGTTTGTCGAT
>BHEV01037286.1:0-13186 GCA_004319985.1 Emydocephalus ijimae | reverse complement strand
CCCGATGGTCAGAATTCTTAGCTGCTTATAACTATCAGCTGCAATATCGCCCAGGGAAAGCCATTCCCCACGCCGACGCATAGAGCCGAGCACCGCTTCCAGAGACTCTCGACGATCCGGCACCAACGGTAACCTTGTTGCAAATCGAGGCACTCAACTTGCCGCCACTGACTGCTCGAGACATCACGAGAGAGACCAAGCGTGACCACACCCTAGCACGAGTCCTAGGCTGGGTAGAACACGGATGGCCATTGGACCAAGTATCAGATGATTTCACACCGTTCAAGTCTAGGCAGACTGAACTCTTCTCCCAGAAGGTCTGTGTCATCTGGGGCGATAGAGTCATTATCCCAGAGCGGCTCCGAAAAACGTTGCTGAGAACTTTGCACGAGGGCCACCCCGGCATCGTGCGAATGAAAGTACTTGCGCGAAGCTATGCATGGTGGCATTGACAAGCAAATCGAACAGTGGGTTAAAGCTTGCCCCCGGTGCCAAGAAGTCAGCAACGCCCTACCAAAGGCCATGCCTACTGAATGGGAGATGCCACGTTGACCGTGGTCCAGAATCCTCCTGGATTTCGCGGGGCCAACCAAGGGCCACACCTTCCTGCTTACAGTCAATGCCTACTCAAATTGGCTCGAAATTTATCGCATGACGACTACGACCTCCGAGGCAGTCATCAAGGTTTTAAACAGACTCTTTGCAACCCATGGATTGCCAGACGTCCTGGTGTCCGATAACGGGCCACAGTTTACTGCATTAGTGGTCGAGCAGTACCTCGCTGACCGCGGCAATCGCCATGCGCTCATCTTGCCTGTGCATCCTGCGACCAATGGCCGAGCAGAACGCATGGTCCAATTTGTAAAGAGAACATTGCAAAAGGTGGACTATGACAACATTGATGACAAGGTCAATCAAATCCTCTTCTTGCAACATATCACCCCACATAGCGTCACCGGCAGAACTCCCGCCGAACTGCTGATGGGACGAAGGCTCCACTCCCACCTCGACCGGTTGCACCCTGCTTATGAACCAGAGAAACCACTAGGATCCAGTAGCCGCTGTCGCACATTCCAGGTAGGAGATTCCATGTATGCCAAAAACCTATCGGGCGACCCGTTGTGGGTGGAAGTGACAGTAGTACGTGTAACCGGCCCCAGATCCTACCTTTTGCAAACCCTTGACGATAAACTTTGGAAACGGCATATCGACCAATTACGGTCACGACTTGCAACAGCCAGTCCGCAACTCCCCTACGACCAAACTGAGGGGGGGGGAGGAACGGAAGATGTGGAAATCCTAGAGAACCCGCTCGAAAGAAGCGACGATTTAAATGTAACTCAAGAAGAAGAGCCGGAGGGAGAAACGTTTGCGCCTCAGGGAATTGCGGAAAATGTGGGCAATGATATGGAAGTGAACTCTGAACCAGAGGCAGCCCCACCACCAAGCGGCGATTTACCTCAGCTGGATTGCAACCAGCCAATACAAAGGACATCTAAGAGACTGAAAAGACAACCGTCCTATTCACAGGACTATGATTTAAACTAAGGAACCAGGGGGAAGGGGTGCTGTGTTTGTATTTAGTAATAAAGTGTGAGCTTGAAGTAAGTGCAGGGTTCTGGCCCTGCACTTCTGATTGGCTGTTAAGCAGCCAGACCTGATTGGCCTGTTCCGGGGAATCCGATTGGCCCTTAACAGAGAGTTCCTATTGGTTATAAAAGCTAGTGTTCCTGGCTTGTTATTGGTTAAAGAGTTACAAGGGTTGCCTGTATAAGGCGGGTTTTATTGCTGTTAAGACAGAAGTCACGATGTAAATAAAGAGCTGAAGTTCACCATTCAGAGGCTTGTCTCCATTCATTCTTACCCATGCTCAATACATAACAGGGAAGAGTGCATTCAGACTTGATAAGGAAATGCACCAATAATACGTGTATAGAATCACTTTATGTATGTGCAGAAATGGATCTGTTTCTATCCTGTTACCTAGCAGGGGCAGGGTCTGCCATTACAAAGGAATATCAGAGGTATTCCATCTTAGCTAACAGATATAATTTGAGAGGACAATTGATCTGTTATTCCCTGTAATAGAAATATTGAAACTGGCAGTGTTTTGGCTGCCAGAATGCCTGGGCAATATACCCTTTCCAGGATATTTTAATGCTGATAGGATTATCCAATAATTGTAAAAATTAGGTTTCCTGGGACGACTTCTTCATTGTGTTAAGCACACTGAGGCAATATTTTTCCCATGCATAGAACCAGTCATTAATACTAAGTTGTTACAGAAAACATATTTTCCAAAAATTCTAGGTAAATGTAGAACTGAGAAGTTTCCAGAATTAAATTCTAGCATCTGGGGAATGGCATTTGATTTGTATTGCAATTGAAAATTAGGAACTAAAGAAGTATAAACATCACCTATATTACCAATCTTAACCAGAGAAATGGTACCGTTTATTGTACTTTAGATACATATTTCAAAATGCTTGAATTTCAGGTAGGAAGGGAATAGCAGACTGGCAGTATATAAGTTCAGGTATGTTAATATTTTGGCTCAAAGTAAGGAAAAAATGCAAAATGAAGGCTTTCTGGGCTTAGGAACAAGTGTTGCAAATTTTATTTTGTAGACAGGCAACTGGAATGTACTTTTGCCAAGGCAAATTTCTCTGCTTCCAGGGCTTTATTTCAAGTGTATAAAACAAAAAGTAAGGGTCAAAAAAGCCTACAGCAAAAAGAGTCTTTCAACCAAAAATATGGGGTTGCATCCATATATTTAAGCTTTTGATTTAGAATTTATTTTAAAAAAATAAAAGAAAACCTCTAAAGTGGGACCAGCTGCACAAATCCCATCGCTAGACTTTGCTTTCAATTGTTATCAGCAAATGAACCACTCTAGGGTGGGTTCCAGCCATGTCTCAGAGATCCCTCACCTCTAGCACAGAGTACAGCTGAATCAACAAAGGGAGACTCGGCTAAGAAACCATTTTAAATTCCAAAAGGAGGAAGTCAGCAAGCTAATTCTCTGGCACCGATGTGTCATATTCTCTAAAGTGCATTTAAGTAATTCTATATTTTAAGCTTTATGGTTCTGCAGGCTCCCATTATTTAGACCAGGCTTCCCTTCTCACAACTTGGGGTTCTCCAGAGGTGTTGGATTTCAACTCCAAAAACACTGAGGCTGGTGGACATTAGGAGAGATGGTCTAACACAGTTGGGCTACTTGAGATGGTGCTATGCATTACTTCTATCATTTCAAAATGGGCTCAGCCATATCTCCTGGATTTAGTGAACTGCCTTGAATTTGGGTTTGATGGATTTCTTTCTGCTCATTCCTGTTCTAAATATTCCTGGAGAAAAGTTGAAGGGATGTTAAGATTGAAAGTGAGTAAGGTTGTCCCCATCATCTGAAAAGGGGAAACAAAAGGACCCAGACTTGGCCCTGACCACTCAGTCAGAATAATCAAAATAGAGCTGGAAGGGATCTTGGAGGTCTTTTAGTCCAACCCCTTGCTCAAGCAGGAAACTCTATACAATTTGAGACAAGTGACTGTCCAGTCTCTTCTTAGAAACCTCCAGTGATGAAGCACCTAGAACTTCTGAAGGCAAGCTATTCCACTGTTAATTGTTCTCACTGTTAGGAAGTTTCTCCTGAATTCCAGATTGCTTCTCTCGATTAATTTCCTTCCATTGTTTCTTGAATATGCTAATGATTCACTGGCATCAAAGAACCAGCACTCCAAGCTTGTTCCTCCTTTTGGGGGCATGTTTGCTTTTGCCTCTCCCAGCTAGTCAGGCTCCTAGCAGTAGCCTCAATTCCTGCAAACATGAAGAAATGTAGAAATGATGTTGGAGAAGAAATGAACAAACCATTATTGTTGTTGAACTATTCAACCGTGTCCAACTCTTGGCAACTTTATAGGCATGTTCTCTCCACGTTAGCCTGTCAAGAACAGCTTCTTTCAGTTCTTGGATTTTCATCTTTGTATCAATTTTGATGTAATCAACCCAGCGTGTCCATTCTTCTTGTTTCACTAATTATTCCTAGCATCACTGACTTCTTCAATGAATTTGCACGCATGACACGGCCAAAGTAAATCAGACAAGTCTTGTGATTTTGGCTTCTAGAGATGTGTCTTGTTTTATACCATTCAGCAACTCTCTGTTGGTTGTTCTGGATGCCCATGATATATGCAATAATTTGTGCCAGAGTGAACCATTAAGGAAGGAGAAATGGCAATTCATTCCTGATAAATTGGAAAGCATAGGAGAGAAACTCAATTTCCTTCCCACTTGATCTTGTTTGGTACAAGATGGGACAGAAAGAAGCTCTGACAGGTCTTCAAGTTTCTGTTGTTATACCCTTCAACAATAAAGAGAAAGAGTTTGGTGTAGTGGTTAAGACTGTGAGTCCTGCCAAAGCAGCTAGGTGACCTTAGGCCAGGCATTTTTACTCAACCTTAGGAAGGAGGTAGCAGTGGCAAACCACTTCTGAAATGTCACTTAGAAAAAAGCAGGGACTTGCCCAGGTAAATACCAGGAGTCAACACTGACTTAAATGCATACCAATCCAGCAGCATTCCTGGAATCCCTGTGGTATCTGTTTCATTGCTTGATCTATCTTGAAGAGTTTGACATCAGGTAAAAGAAGCAAAATGAAATAGCAATGACAACTATCCTGGGCAAAGTTTCCCCAGCCTAGAGAATGAGGAAATGGAGAAGGAAGGTATCTGGAGGGTCACTTGGTCTACCTAAAGATAGCAAGATCTGAAACAACTCCTGTCTTCAGAGTAATACAAACTCATCGTTTTTAGAACAAACTAAACAAAGGGAGGGGGGATTTCAGTCTTTGCTTCATTCCTTTCTTCTTCAGTATCGATGTGCAACTTCTTCAAACGTGTTCTCAGGAAAAGGTAAGCAGATTATTGTGCATGTTGTTCTCAACGTATGCATATTTATTTATCTGTCCATCCCATTCCTTGAGAAAATTTTGTATTCATTTCTTTGTTTGGGAAACTGAATTTGGGAAACTTGTGAGATGATCCAATACTGAAAGATGGTTTGCAATTGATTTATAGAATGCAAGTTTATTTCTTTATCGTAATGCAAACTAAATAAAAATATCACTTCTTACTTGGAGCAAAGGATGAGTGCTTGAAGACTCACTGAATGGGTAACCTTTCAACTGATAATTTAAGGTGGGTATATAGAGTACCTCATTTCAAGCCAGGCTTGTTTTGATCCATAAAAATCTAATTGCCAGCAGAACAGCAATTTATTGTAAATCTCAGTCTCTTGCTCAGATGCAACTGTCACATTTAGTTAAAACAACATGCTTTTGTTTATTTTATTCAATGGTTTTAATATTTCCATAATCCTTTCCATTTTCCCTGACTAAGCCTTTTCCCTTCATTTAAGATTATCTACTTTACTCAAAGTCTCATTGATTTTACTGGATTCTATTTTTAAATGTATTTAAGGTTGAAGGCAAAGCTATTTTGCAGAGTTAATGGGAAATGCATATGTTCATGCACAAATTTTAGAGCATCATATCCCACCCTGCCAAATTCTTATAAATATTCTAGTTCTATTTCTTCTAGTGGTAGAGATAAGAAATTGTCCTTTATTTTTTTTGGAGACCACTTTTGTGTGCATATTTGATTCAAAGCTGGGTTGAATATATCAGGGCATGAGAAGAAAATGACCTATCAGGGCATGTGAGGAAAATGAACTTCCAGGAGAATCTTGGTTGTTATACAATATCAAGGATGGCTAACAATAATTAACTAAGGTCAGATAACTGACAAAAATCTAATAATTGCAAGATTCTTGATGAATGGGCAGACTGACACTGGGAGCAGGGCTATCCTACTTATAATTATAGTTACTGTAACTTGCCTACAAAAATCTAAGTTATGGCAAACCATTAAAACTTTATATTTTCATTACTATCTAGAGATTGCTTGGATTTTTGCATTGTAGATATGGTAGTCGTACTTAGGAAACAGTATAAATTCTGTTTTTCAGAACCTGGGAAGGCAAGTTGTAGCCTCTTATTTTGGCCTCCATGCTTACTAATTTCCCTCTAGCATACCCTTCCCCAGATGGCTTCTTGCCCTGGAGGAATGAGGTTTCAGGTTTGAGAAATTACTCTTCTGAGAGTCACACAGATTGGCTCTAAGGCCTTGCTTTAAACTTACATCAAAGGAAGGAATCAGAGTGAGGAATCAAACACCTTCATATATTTATCCAGCATATTCTGGAATGGTCAGTGTTTTGGAGCCAAAAATGCAGTGAACAGTCACCAAAAGAACAACATCATTAATGACTGAATCTGGGATTTTGGTGTGTAAGTGGTAGCTCTAGAGAACATAAGGATAATGGTCTTAATAGGACATTAATGATTCCTCCATTGATACATCATACCCATGGCCCTCAAAAGCACCTATTAGGACCAAATGCTTATTTGATCATTATCAGGGTGAAAATCTGGCAATGGAGGTAGGAGACAATCTTATTATTCAAGGAGTAAATCAGCTGATGATGGGAGGATTTTCTTAAATATTGTACATTTAAGAAATATAGTCTTTGAAGGTGATCACTGCTTAAACTTTGGCTTAGTAACTAAACCACTTAGAATAACCAGTGTGGGAAAAGGACCATATGATGGGGAGAAGGTTCAATAGGTATACTTTGAAGGTTCAGTAGGTATACTTTGATGATAATGCTACTTCCTTGGGAGGTAGGAGGGCTAGCTCCAGAGGCTTTTTCCCTAGAAAGTAGGGGTTTTAAGATATGTACCAAATATTCTTCCAGATATGAGATGTGATTTCTAAAAGAGATCTTATAGAATAGGGATTGGAATTTTACATCATGATACTAAGCCTTATGTTATTATGACCAGGTTTGACTTCATCCAAAATGGACAAAGTGGCAAAACTTTGTAAAGATAACAGGAGTTATATGTAGCATTAGTTTAGTCTTACATGAGCTCTACCATCCCATATTGTGCTGCCTAATAATATAGTTATGTCAACCCCCATTGTTAGTATAGCTTTGCTCTCGGGTGCCCTTTGCTTTAAGAAAAGTTAAAATAGTTCCATGGACCATTATGTGTTCAGTCCTGGATAAATGAATCAGAACTCTATAAATCTAATTATGGCATAAGAAGAGTCACATTGTTGCTTTAAAAGAAAACTGAGCCAGGCACAATGCTTCAAATTTTGCCAATTCCTGTATCAGATTGATAAGAAGTTTGAATTGACTTGCAAGTTTTTTCTTAGGGATGTAGAGGTGCTTTTTTCCCCCTTTCTTGATGGTAGGAAACTGTTATTATAATCACTGGTAAATTCTTAAGATTATGTAATACGACAATACCACAACTTGGTATATAGTCTGCTAAGCTGGAAGTTTTAATAATGATTCTACTTGATTTTGCATGCATGTCTAAATGAGGGTCATTCAAATCCGGAAAAGAAACCAGTTCAGAATATTGGCATATCAAGTAGATTGTTAATTGTATTAGCAGCTTTTTATCACTAAAAGCAATTTCCCACTTGCTGCTTAATCCCATGAAAAGCACACAATTAATTTTATAGTTCAAAATTCCAGAGCCTTTGGACTCTCCAAAAATAATAGTGGATCTATTCAACAACTATGAAAGTCTGAATCTTAAAAAGAAGCTTTGTGATAATTCAACCATCAGCGCCTCAGTACACCTAGGTCTCCCTCTTTCCCTTTTTGCCAGTATTCCAGTTTAAGTTGACATTAAGTTGTGACTTAATTGGCTTAATCCATCTTCTCCAACAGAAGCAATTGTGGACTAAGCTCTAAATAGGTATTAACCCTATATGTGCTTATCCTTCCTTAACAGGTCCATTTGCCAGATAAATTGCAAAGGTTTATATAGCAATAGGACTTAGACTTATATATTGCTCTCTAGTGCTTTACAGCCCTCTCTAAGCAGTTTAAAGAGTCACCGTACTGTCCCCAACAATCTGGGTGCTCATTTTATCAACCTTTGAAGGATGGAAGGCTTGAGCAACTCAGAATCAAACTCCTGGAGTGAGCAGTGAGTTAGCCTGCAATATTGCATTCTAACCACTGAGGCACCATGGCTTATAGTTTGTTGCCAGTTGGTACTGTTAGGATGTATTTTTATAAGCAGAATGTCATCACTATTCATTGCTAGTCTTGGGTGTTGTTAGATAAAGAACCTTCTATTTCATAAATACCACAAGCATTCCTATTTATATGATCTGGTTCTTGCACACAGGAGGGTTAAGTTTTTTATATTATCAAAAGTTAAGCATAAGCAAGTGTTTCATTTGCAAAGCTTTTCACACCGTCCAGGTTTATTAACAGTTTCATGAATTATTTCGAAGAAGAACCTGGTTGTCTCTGTGCTACACCAGTCAGCTTTATATTGAGCAATTTTTTAATTAGAACTTTCATTTTGTTCATATTTTCCCAAGTTACAAAGTAATATATTAGCTTTCCCAAAGCTAATCTCTTTCCCAGACTGTGGGTTTCTCAAATTAGGTGGTCTTTTAGCGAACCCACTTATCTGGCCAAGTACTGCACAACATGAATTATTTATGTCTATTTATCTGTATTTGGACTACTTCTGTATTCTGAATCTCTCTCTGGTCTGTAATTCACAAGTGAGTTTTGGTGCACTGGGGAATCTAATAATAATAAAATAATAAAATATAAACTAGAGCTAAGCATTTATGTTCCCCTGAAATTTCAGAGCTTTTAAAAATAATCCAATAGCTTTACAGGACAAAATATCTTTCCATCCTCTTTTTCTTACAGATGTGCTTCCAGGATGAATTTTTATATTGGAGAAGTTCAATTTTTCTATGTTTCAAACTACCCCTCCTTTGGCTGACTTTCAGATCTGTTTATGGGAATGTTAAAGTATTACATTTGCAATTCCATTTAAATTCCTATTCATCATTATGGTTAGGTGGAGCTAATTCCTTTCTTTAAAAAAGAAGAAGAAGAAAAGAACAACTTTGGTTTTATTTCTTTATGATAAATATTTAAAAAATTGCAAGAATGCATTTGAATTGGCACTTACTGCTTGCTAGAATTGGTTTGTATTATATTTGTGAGTTTAGAAATAGTCCCTAATTGGCAAGAAAAGGCTTGGGACTTTTTCAAGGAGGTTTGAGGGATGTAATATAGAAATGGCAGGAGATACAAAATAAAATAAAATGAAATAATGTACCACATTAGAAATTATTGGTTTTGTTTGCTTGATTATTTTTCTCCTGTTTTGCAATGACTAACTGGCTTTTTCACTTGTTATTTCTTCCTTGCTTGGAATTGCTTGAAAAGTCTCAAAGACTCTTCTGGTATCATAAACTAACCAATTAATTTTTGCATAGTGTTCACAGTTCTCAGTCCATTTCATCAAATGCAAGTGAACTGTGATGCATTAACACTAATAGAATAACAAATTGTTTAGTCTTTAAGGTGCCACAAGGATTTTTTTTCTCATTTTTGCTACAAAAGACTTATATGGATATTCTTCTGGAAACAGTTGGGAAGCCTGATTTCAAATGAATTTATTAGAAAGATACTTGAACATTTGAGTTAACATATTTTAAATGAAATTTGTAAGGAGAGTGCTTTTTCTATAGGATCAAAACTTTGTCAACTCATCATATGGAATGTTGTAAGAAGAGAAGAGAAGAGAAGAGAAGAGAAGAGAAGAGAAGAGAAGAGAAGAGAAGAGAAGAGAAGAGAAGAGAAGAGAAGAGAAGAGAAGAGAAGAGAAGAGAGTTAATCTTAACAATTTGAGGAGGATATGTGAAGTAGAGGTGGAAAGGGCACTCCCAGTGCAAGAGATATGTGCAGTGGTAAGATTGTATAAGGAATGGCTCTTCTTATGAATAGTGAACTGGTGTTTGTCCTTTAACCCACTAGACAGTAGTCAAATCCCCTAATAGCAATAACAATAGTAGAATTATATACCACTTTACAGTGCTTTACAGCTCTCTCTAAGTAGTTTACAGAGTCACCAAAATGAGGACCCACCCAACAATCTGGGTCCTCATTTTGCCAACCTCAGAAGGATGGAAGGATGAGTCAACCTTGAGCCTGCTGAGATTCAAATTGCCAAACTGCAGGCATCCAGCAGTCAGCAGAAATAGCCTGCAGTATTGCATTCTAACCACTATGCCACTGTGGCTCGAATAGACTCACTGGTTATTGACTCAATGATTGTATACTTCATTTTGAACTTTTTATAATTTCAGAAGCAAGAAAAAAAGGAAAGGGATTAAAATACAAAAAGGTAACCATATCTGTGGTTCTGGACAGTTCTGGACCATGGTGTTTTATAAAGGCCCAGAAAGGCTTCAGGTTATTCTGCACAATGCAGTATTTGGCTGTGCTATCTTTATCCTGGGGTTAATGCATTTCTCTAGTTTTGTTCTTGCAAAAATACATGTTGGCATAAATTAATGCTATGGATTAATATGGTTGATTTAATGCTAATCACAGCCTGTTTGCAAGCTAATCCTCTTTCTCAGCTCATCTATCCGTAACATGGATATAGTGTTTTTCTGAAACAGTGCTAAAGCTATGTTCAAAAATAGCCCAGTTGAAAAGCAGAAGATTTGGTGTGATGAAATAGGGGAAAAAGCAATCATTACTGGGAATACTAGTGCTGCATGGGGATGGTTGTTAAGTCCTGGGCATGGGCGCAAGGAACGGAGACAAGACATCAAACGGTGACTTCAACTCTTTATTGTAAAATAAGAACAGAACAAATACTTGGGCAGCAGCAGCTCTTTTATAGAGCTGGCTGGTGTCAAAACAACCAATGGTTTGAGTTTACCGCTTTTGCAAGCGTCCAATCAGAGGGGCCCGTTAACAGCCAATCAGACTGTCAATCAAAACAATCAAGCACGTCTCGCTGTTTGCAGGCTAATGAGAAGTGCAGGATTACAAGCCTGCTGTAAAGTTAAAGCTGTTTAGGGTTGTATCGCTGCATTGGCTTAGTCCATAACACCCCTCCCCCCTAGGTTCCGTCTGAGGGGTGGGATGACGTATTCTCGTAAATAGGCAGGTCGCTTCACCTGTCTGCTCGACCTGCGCTGTTCCACCAGTTTCTGTCCTGGCTCTAGTTCTGGTGGGCTGCTAGCTGGGTTGGATGGTGAAAATTGTGGCCCTGTGCTGCTTTCTCTGCTTACGCCAGTGCTGTCTTCCAGGTTCCCTGGATCTGTTTCCATCGCAGTGCTGTCACGCGGCGAGGCCACTCCCTGGCTCGGTTCTCCTTCTGACGGTGAGTATCCCCTGGTTGGTTGTGTAGACTGTTGGGTTTTGATTGTTAATTCTTCTTTGGCCTCCTCAATGTTCCCTCCCCCCCCAGCTAGAGCTTCTGAGACTGAGATAGGACTAGGTGCTAATCTGGAACGGAGTTGGTCTATGTGGCGTTTCCACATCTTACCATCTGTAGTTTGCAGGCGATAGGATCAGGGTCCTGTAAGTTGCGTTATGGTAGCGGGAACCCACAGTGGGTCACCCGAGAAGTTTTTCGCAAACACGAAGTCACCTTCCTGGAATGCCCGACACTTGCTGGTGGATCCTGGGGGTTGTTCCGGCGTGTAGTTTGGGTGGAGGCGATCGAGATGCGAGCGAAGTTTGCGGCCCATCAGGAGTTCAGCTGGGGTTTTGTTCGTGGTACTGTTTGGGGTTATGTGCTGGAGGAGAAGCATCCGGTTTATTCTGTCGTCAATGTCGCCATGGTCCATTTTGTGCAAGGTCTTTTTTACAAACTGAACCATTCGCTCAGCCCTACCATTGGCCACAGGGTGAGCAGGCGATGTTAAGGAATGGTGGATGCCCCGATCTGCCAGGTACTGTTCGAATGCCAGGGCAGTGAATTGGGGGCCATTATCAGAGACCAGGACATCCGGAAATCCGTGGGCAGTGAATAGCTTATTCAGCTTTTTAGTGACCGCCTCTGTGGTGGTGCTTTTCATCTTGTGGACTTTGAGCCAGTTTGAATAGGCATCCACTGTTAGGAGGAAAGTGTGTCCTCTTGTGGGTCCCGCAAAATCGATATGGATCCGGGACCAAGGACCTCGAGGCGTTTCCCACTGGGTTGGGGGAGTTTTTGGAGGAGTAGAGCAAGTCTCCTGGCATTTGCTGCACTTTGCTACCCAGGTCTCTATTTGTTTATCTAATCCAGGCCACCATGCGTAACTCCTGGCCAATGCCTTCATCCGCATGATACCTGGATGTCCATCGTGCAACATTTTTAATACTCTATGTTGCAATTTCTCTGGGATTACGACTCTGTCTCCCCACACTATGCAGCCTTTTTGGGAGAATAGCTCTGTTTGACGATTCTTCAATGGCTTGAACGTATCATTGGTTTCATTGACTGACCAACCCCGTTCCACCCAGTTGAGGACTCATGCTAAAACAGGGTCCTTTTTTGTTTCTAAGGCAATGTCTTGAGCGGTCAGCAGCGGCGATTTGAGGGTTTCGATTTGCAATACGGATAAGGTTGGAGCTGGGCCCTCTATGATGTCTCGTAGTGGGGATCAGCTCAAAGCGTCAGCATGGGGAATGGTTTTTCCCAGGCGATGTTGCAATCGGTAATCATAGGCGGCTAAAAATTCTGACCAACGTGTCATTCTTGGTGATAAGATATGGGGAGTTGGCTTGTTTCCCGCCAAAATACCAAGTAGCGGCTTGTGGTCTGTAATTATGGTAAAGGGTCTCCCATATACATATTCATGGAAACGTTTAATTGCGGATACAATTGCGAGAGCCTCTTTATCAAGTTGACTATAGTTCCTTTCGGTCTTAGACAAAGTTCTCGAAAAGAACGCAATAGGTGCCTCATTCCCATTTGGTAGGACATGGCTTAAAATGGCTCCCGCTCCAAATGGTGAGGCGTAACAGGTAACTGTCAAAGGTAGAGTCTCGTTGCATTACATTAATACAGCATCGGAGGATAAGAGGTCTTTTATCTCNAGGTCTCGGGGCATTTTTGATTGCGGTTAGTTTTTTTTCGGTGGGGTGGATTCCCTGTCTGTCGAGAAGGTATCCCAGGAACTCCATTCTCTCCGTACAAAATTGGCACTTGTCCCTTTTTACCCTCAGACCAGCATCTTTAAATTTCTGAAGAACTTTTCTGAGTCATTGTACTAATAACTCTTTA
>BHEV01037285.1:0-13256 GCA_004319985.1 Emydocephalus ijimae | reverse complement strand
GTTTCTTTGGCATAAAATCAAATTAAGCCCCTCCCCCCAAATTTAGGCCTATTTTAAAACATGCAAAATAAGGGGGAAGGGAGGGGGACTTGCCATTAGGAGCGCCCCCGGGCAGCAATTCCTCGCCACCAGCCGCTCCTAACAGGTATTCATGGCGAAGCGCGGAGCTCCCTATTCCCACCTTTGCTGCAGACGCCTTTGGCACCCGCTGCTGTTGCTTTCCCTTCTGCCCATTCCGCCAAGTTTGGAGCTGCCGCTTCCATGTTTGGAGTGNTGGAGCGAGAGGAAAGGGAGAGAAGAGTTGCGAGGTGTAATTTGCAGGAGGAAGTGGGTGTATCCCACGGCAGGGAGCCCAATGAAGAAGGGCCGGTAGGCAACAGAGAGCATCCCATAGCTCCGGAAGCAGCCTAGAGACGCACCGAGAAGAGGCGCAGATGCTGCCTTGTAGTCCCCAAGCCAACTGTGTGCGACGCCTTCAGTTATGTGCACTCCACGCTTTGGGCATCTCCGTGTGATCGCAGCCCTGTCCTTTCCACCTGGCACCCTTGCTGCTTTCTGACTCTTTAGCAACCGGCTTCGCCTTTGGAGCACTGCTGCTGTTTGGAGCTCCAAATGGCAGAAGCTCCAAATGCGGAAGCTCCAAACATGACGGTGGGCGATCTTTTTATTTTGGTCCGCGCGAAGTTCAGAGCGAGCATGAGAGGGAGACTGCGATGCCTTGCTAAAGAGCCAGAAAGCAGCAAGGGCGCCAGGTGGAAAGGACAGGGTTGCGATCACACGGAGATGCCCAAAGCGCGGAGCGCACATAACTAAAGGCGGCGCACACAGTTGGCTTGGGGACTACAAGGCAGCATCTGCACCTCTTCCCGGGCGCATCTCTAGGCTGCTTCCGGAGCTATGGGATGCTCTCTGTTGCCTACCAGCCCTTCTTCCTTGGGCTCCCTGCCGTGGGATACACCCACTTCCTCCTGCAAATTACACCTCGCAACTCTTCTCTCCCTTTCCTCTCTCTCCAAAAAGATCGCCATCGTTTCCCACTGATTCGGGCTTCCACCCACATTGTGATCCACTAGTGAGGTTGCCATCTCGGATGGAGGCATCGCAGTCTCCCTCTCTTGCTCACTCTGAACGTCATGCGGACCAAAATAAAAAGATCGCCCGCCATCATGTTTGGAGCTGCCGCTTCTGCGTTTGGAGCACTGCCGCTGTTTGGAGCTCCAAATGGCGGCGGCACTCCAAACACGGAAGCAGCAGCTCCACTTGGCGGAATGGGCAGAAGGGAAAGCAACAGCAGCGGGTGCCAAAGGTGTCTGCAGCAAAGGTGGGAGTAGGGAGCTCTCCGCGCTTCACCATGATCACCTGTTAGGAGTGGCTGGTGGCGAGGATGCAAGGGTGGGAATTAAGTCACCCCCGAAAAGACATCCTAGCCGTTTTTTCGGGGATCAAAAAAAAATAAGATCCGGCCTTATTATATGAGAAACACGGTAGTAATATATGCTTATTAAAACAAACTGAAATGCAATACAAACCACAAAATATTTGTTGCCGTTTTTTAAATATCTTCACAGCTCTCCTTCAAGTATGACCCCTGATACTGAACAATTTAGAATTTTAATCTTTAATTTTATAAAATCCAAGAAGCAATTTACAAATCTTTGTATGTAGCAAAACATGTCATTCAAAACAGCTACATCTTTTGACTAGTTTGATAAAAAGAAGAAAAGCATTTTCATGGTACTGTATTTCTCAATTCATGTAGTCATTATAAAATGACTATTATTGCAATCAACTTTATTTCCAAATATGCTTGTTACTGGACTTTTAGTATGTTAAAAGTAAATAACACAGAGAAGTAAAACAAAAGGAGGGCTCTGTTTGAAAGAACTTTCAGAAAGCCTGTAATTTATGGCTAAATGCATTGTTTAGTCCTGATAACAAATGCAACTTGCATTCCTTCATGAGTTCCAGCTCATCAAAAGCATATCTCAACTTCAGAGGAAATGGTTGGGGGCACAGTTCTGATCACTACCACTTAAAAAGGCATATATATCCCACTGTTTTTAAGCCTGCATTATAATGTATGAATAATAAGCGTTAAGTGCACTAAATCTATGGTTATACTTTATTAAAACTCTGTAAAATTTCATAAATCTCATATATCTATGAGAACTTTACATGCAGGTTTTATATTGCTTTTATTTCTTCTCTTTTCAGTATTATTTTTCTTGGTTTTTTTTAAATAATCTAAATAGTCTAAATAATAATCTAAATAAATAATAATAATCTATATCTGCCTATCTCAGGTTCTTGGGAAGGACTAAGTAAATAGTGAAAAATGACAAAGCCAGTCTGAATATCTGGCTGACTGTGTAAAGAACACATTAATAATCTATATAAAATAAAAAAAATAAATGCAGTTTTTTAAAAGAAACTGTGAGGAAAAGTCTAATGGAAAAACATTCTTTAACTTTTTCTCTCATTGAAATGTCTTATCAATCAATCTAAAACCATTCATGTAATAAATATTCCAGTGAAGTATTTCTCAGTAATTCAACATAAATAATGTGAAATTATTAAATTAAATTCTGATTTTTGCCCACATCATGACTGTAGTATCAACTGCATCAGCATTTCATAAACTTCTTTTATCATTTGTTCACCTCTATTATATTAAGGCTGAGTTTATATTTTAGAACTGCTACTTCATAAAGGAAGACAAAAGTTTAGTTGGCTTCTAAAAGTTCAACAATAAAAGTTACTAACAAGTGGTAGTAAAAAAGCTAGTACAATTAGGTTATTACATTCAATAAACCTGGAAGATAATACCTATTTTCTATTCACTGTGTCTTAAGATATATGTAGATAACCTTCCCTCCCATTACCCACCCCTTCAGTGAATGAAGGATACACAGAATGTGTAATGTCTAAAATAATTGAAATACATAATTCATTAGATGCAATATTTATGACTTTTTCTGAGGTGGACAATAAGTTGTTATTTAGTCTTTCATACATATAACAAAACTACTTCTTGTGGTTCGCCGGCAGCAGGTGAGGACAGCTGAGGCCTCAGAGAGCGGGGCCTTGGATTAGGGGCCTGCTTTTGATACAAGGATGGGGCCAGGACTATCAGAGAGTGGAATGCTGTCTTTGGAGATTATGGAGGCTGGTATCAGTGATGCAGAGGACTCCGAGGGACCCTGTGCCCAGTGCGCGTGCACGCAGGGCTGCTTGAAGGAAAGAGTAGCTGCAGTAGCATGGGCAACTTGGGAGTAAGGTTACAAGATAATGGCCCCTCCCTTAAGAGATAAAAGCCAGCCTGAGAGACGGGATTCTTTGCAGGAAGCAAAGAAGTTCTTGCACTTCAAGCCTTGTGGACATTTGGACTATCCTGGTTTGTGTTTGGAGACTTTTTGTTTTGAATAGTTCTTGGCTACTTAATCTAGTGTTCTTGGCAGCCTTGCACAACCTTGGCAAGGCTCGTTTTATCAGAGGCAATTAGTTTTCAGAGCCTTTTAGCTGTGAATGAATGGAATTCGCAGAGAACCATTAAAAGGTTTTGTTTTTACCTCTGTTTATTTTCTTGAAACAAGGTTTGGGTCAGAACACTACTTTCAATTTCAACTCCACTGAGAGTGAAGAATAATTCTAATGACCAAGGTCATCCTGACAACTTAGGATACCTAGCCATCTTTGGTAAAGCAAAACCCATTTTAAATGCAAAACTTTTCAATTAATCAACCAATATAAGCAGTCCTCAACTTACAACCCTAATTGAGCCCAGAATTTTGATCATAAGTTATGCCAATCATTAAGCAAATTATCTCAGGACTGTGCCCGATTTTACATTGGTCATAAAATAAATGCTGTAGTCATAAAGTGAATGCTGTAGTCATTAAGGGAAACTCTGTCATTAAGCAAACCCATTGTCTGCAATGGGCTTTTCTTTGCCAGAAATCAAAAGTAAACTCTGGTTTTTTATTTATTTTTTTAAAAAACCAAAAATTGTAGCCACAATGCTACAATGGATGTTGCAAACGGCCATAAAAGCAGCCCAGTTGCTATGCACTCAAATTGCAATCATGTAACCATAGAAGGGGCAGGATCATAACTTTGGGGCCTGTCACAAATTTACATGGTCATTAAGCATCTGATTATAAATCTAAGGGTCCTTTAATGCCCTGCATGAGTTGTCAAGCATAGGAATGTTTAGGTATAACCCATACCTATTGGAAACAAAGTTGGTGTTTTCATATGTTGCTTGGGTTAGGAGCAAACCTGACATGTTTCTTCATTCTGTCTTAAGCCAAAGACTACAGATAAGAAACATACAAGTCATAACAGAAATCTGATAACTTGTAGAAGCTTTTACAGATAGTCCATTGGATGTTCAGAATGAAATTACCTAGGAAGTGAACACTGCAGGTTGGCTACACCAAATCCACATCTTCCACATGAGCCTTAGATATGCAAAAAATCTTTAATTAGTGATTTCTTCTATCCCAAGTATATGCTCTGGAATATCATCAGTTGGCTGATGGGAACAATTGGGAGGAGAGATCTAGAGAAGCTGAAACATAGGAGGGTTCTGTGTAATTCTGCAAGCACATTAAGGTCATGCTGCAGGATCTACTCATTGCACCCCACTGTACAATGTGTTCTACAGTACAAATTCTTGCTTTATTCCACAGAGTTCTTTTTACAAGAACCCTGTAATCCCTGATTTCGGGGTGGAATTAGGGCGACTGAATGGAACTGAGTATTTACTGGCCCTAACACCTACATAGAGTTTGTGGCAGATATTTTCTCTTTGCACCCTGATAAAGAAATATCTCTCCCTGCCTAGGATTGAACTGTCAACCTTCCAAGTAGGAGGCAAACGTCTCCACCTTTAGACACACACACCCCGCACCACTCTTATTCCAGAGTTCATATCCTAAACTAACTCAAGAAACTCTTAACTCTTATTTCAATTGGGTCACTCCACACATGCCAATAAAACAAACCATCTTACTGCATTCCAGTTTTTTGGGATGGTCTGTTTTCCTACTGCAATACAGGAAATGTTGCCTTGTCATAGGAAGTTGCCTTATTTTATTTTATAAGTTACACCATTACTGTATCTAATTCATTAACTGAGCCAATATGTAGTTATTCTACAGAAACATTTCTTTCCCAAACCATACTTCAATCTAACTATTCTCAGAGTAGTGCACTATAGTCTTCTAATTTTCTTTTCATTTTTTAAAAAATTATGTAACATAACTAACTATCACAAAAAATTCAAACCAAAGCCTAAAATGATAGGAACATTTTTCCCTAATTGACATTTAAAATGCATCAAGTCAAGATGGGAATAATATGAATAAGCAGCATTTTAAACAAATTATCTCACTCACCAGTTTACTTATGTGGTTAAGGAAATGCCAGTAAGGAGGAATGCACAATATTTTTACATGGAGCTATTATTTGAATGAGGAAAACCATAAAATGTTTAACTGAAAATTTAGTAGCAAACAAAAAAAAATTAGAATGAGGAAAACAACATTTAGAAGATTAGATGTTTATATATTTGTAGCACACATTGTCAGTAAAACACAACAGAAGTGATTTATCACACAGAATATTGCAGAAAACAGAAACATCCCATTTAAATACCTAAACTCACCATTTTTCTCAGTAGCCTTAATGCTACTGCTAATATATTTGATGATGTACTTTGTCTTCCCTTTAATCATTCCATCTACGCCAGCAGCAGGGTGTAAGAAAAAAGCTTTCCAAAGTAAAACAAATGCAAGATAAATAAATTAATACTGGGTCAACTGTTTTTCAGTGGTCAAAGGCCATAAGTCAGAAAATATTTCATTTGGCAGATTCTTATCTTTGGCTTTTTAAAAGAGAAACAAGAGAGATTTCTTAGTTCATACATAATACTAAACAAGCCATGGATGGAATTGCTTCAATTGACTAACTTAAAGGAGGAGGGAAATGGAAGTTATTGGAAATACTGGCATATTGCTAAGTGTATTATAGCGAAGCAAGAATTCCTAATAATACAGCATAGTCTAATGTTCAGACGCAATGTTTCAGTTCTGTACATGGTAAGGAAGAGGCGTTGGTCCTACCTGAACGCGTCTTCTCTGATTGTTGCAAGAGGGTCCAAGCAAGGGTTAACTCCTTCTCCAAGCTTGAAGGACTGAGTCTGTCAAAGCTCTTAAGACCTGCCTCCATTGCTAGGAAATCCAGCTTCGGCTAAGTCAATGAAACAGACTCTACGTGTCTGTTTACCTTGGAAAAACAAGAAAACAACCAAGGACAAGGCAAGAGAAAAAAAACATCAACAATTTCCCCCCTTTGCAAGACCGGATGGTCCACAGGGTGGAACTGGACTCTCTCCAGCACTCCGAGAAGATGTGTTCAAGTAGGACCAATGCCTCTTCTCCATAGTGCTGCTGTAAGAGTCCAGGCAAAGGACATACCAAAAAGTAGAGTCCTATGGGAGGCAGCCATCCGGTCCTGTGATCCCTGCTCCGAAAGTACTTGCTGTAACACACGTCTGCCGAAAGCAGTGTCAGTTTAAGTAAGAGAGTCCAATCTATAATGCTTTATAAAAGGAGGGAGATCAAATGGCCGCTCTGCAGATCTCTTCTGGCAAGGTATGCGTGGCCCAAGCCGCCATCGTGGCAGCACTCCTGGTAGAGTGTGCTAGGAAAGATCCTTAGATTCATAGGCTCTGGCTATACAGGACCTAATCCATCTACCCACGGTAGATAGAGAGATCTTGTTCCCCCAAGTTGCTGGTTGGAATGAGACAAAGAGTGACTCTGACTTCCTGAAAGAAGCAGTCCACTTAATATATATTTGGAGAACTCTTCTCACATCCAGAGTATGCCATGTCCTTTCCAACCTATGTTTCAGATTAGGACAAAAGTCCGGTAGCACAACCTCCTGTGCCCTGTGGAACCAGTTTATTTCAGGTAGAAATGTAGGATCCAATCGAAGGACCACCTTGTTAGGGTGAAAAATACTAGGTCCTTTCAGACTGACAGAGCAGACAGTTCTGAAATACATCTTGCTAAGGTGACAGCCACTAGGAAGGAAACTTTGAAAGAAAGAAAACTCAAACTGGCAGACCTGAGAGGTTCGAAAGGTGCCTCTGTCAAGGATAAGGTAACAAGGATAACAAAGCTTTAGCCAGGTCTCAGGTGGGATACCTGTAAACTACAGCTGGACCCAGCTCCTGTGATAAATCTGCGCACCATGGGTTTCTATGTCAGGGAGTCTATCTTACCACACAACAGAACCGAAGATAGACTCCCTGGCACCTGACGACAGATGGTGTCTACTGCCAGACTTTTGTCTAGTCCGTCGTGGAGGAACTCCAGGACTTGGGCTATGGTAGCCAACAAAGGGTCAATTCCCAACCCAGATGACCAGTAAGAAAAAGCCCTTCAGGTGGCATCGTAGATGAGGTTTGTTGAAGATTGTCTGAGGGCTGAATAGTTTGGATGACCCTGGAGGAGATATGGACTTCCCTCAAGGATCTCCACTCAATTTCCATATGGTCAACTGTAGCCACTGGGGGTCCGGTGGACCAGAACCCCCTGGGAGAGGGAGATCCTGCTGGATGAATCCTCCAGGGCCGGGCCACCAACAAACCCACGAGATCTGCAAACCAGGACCTCCTTGGTCAGTGTGTAGCTACAAACAACACCTGAGCCTGTTCCTCCAACAATTTCTCTAACACCTTGGGGATAAGTGGCAGGGGTGGGAAGGCATACAACAGGCCTAGAGGCCATTGGCACCTGAGAGCGTTGATTCCTTCTTCCCTTAGGGCAGGGAAGAAGAACTTTGACAGTTGAGCATTTTCCGGAGTGGCGAATAAGTCTGCGACCGGCAGGCCAAACTAGTCCACCATCTCCTGAATTAGAGATGGATGGAACCACTACTCTGAGTAGTCCATCTATGTCCTGCTCAACCAGTCAGCTTGAATGTGCCTTTATGAACAGCAGATGTCGTTCTGCCCAGAAGCCTAACCTCTTGGCCTCTCTCATGAGAGATCTTGAGTGCCCTGTCGATTTATGTGGGCTTTGGCTGCAATGTTATCCATGAGGATAAGGATATGAGCCCCTTCCACACTGTTCCAGAATTGTCTGAGTGACAGGAACACAACTCTCAACTCTAGCCAGTTGATGTTCCGTCCTCTGACCTTGAGCCATTTCCGAAAAGAGGTGAGCACCTCAACTGAGTAAGCTGGCATCTGTTGTTATGGTCAGGTGATAAGGCTCCAGAACAAACATCCCCTGCTGATTGCCGGGGATAACCACCAAATCAGAGACCTGATCACCTGGGGGTCAGTGATCCTGACTAAGTAATGGCTCCTGCCTGCCTTCTGATATGGCAGGAGGAACCACTACAGTCCTGGAATAGGTCTGAGCCCAGGGAACTATGTTGAGGCATGACACCATCTTCCCCAGAAGCCTTGACAAGAGGTCACCATTCTCTCCATCCTTATCTGTTTTGCCATCGCCTGTAGGTTCATCAGGCAGTCCTGGGAAAGGAAAACCCTGCAAGAAAGGGTGTCTATTACTGCCCCAGATGCAACAGCTGGTTAGATGGGACAAACTGGCTTTTTTTTATGTTTATGGAGAAGCCATGGGCCTGCAGGACCTGAATGGTGAGTTGCAGATCCTCCCTGGCCTGTGGTTCCAATGATGACTGGACTAATATGTCATTCAAATAACATTGCAATCTCACCGGGAGAGATAGAAGTCTGCCAGGATTGCCAAAATCTTGAAGACCCTTGAAGCTGATGAGAGACTGAAAGGAAGGGCTTTGTACTGCCCTTGTAATAAAATAGAGGAACCGACAGTGAGGGGCCCAAATGGGGATGTGAAGGTAGGCTTCCATCAAATCAATAGAGGTGAGGAAGTCGCCCTCTCGAACACTCTGAAGGATGGAACACAGTGACTGCATCTTGAACTTTCTGTATGCCACAAAGATGTTGAGATGTTTGAGATCCAGAATGTTGAAGCCATAGCATGCACCAGGCCGCTCCAGAGGACGCCACCGCCTTTGAAGCAAAGTGAGTCGCATTCAGAATGGCATCTGCTGAAAACTGAGCAGCTGCCACCGTGTTTATGTCCTGATGGACACGGACATCTCCGGGCAGAATCCTCTCCTGGTGAATAATGAAGCTGCTGTGGACACTCTCACTGTCCAAGCAGCTGCCTAATATGAACACTGAAGAATCTGTTTGGTCTTTTTGTTTTTAGTCTTAAGTGCCTCCTCTGTCTCAGCTGGTAAGGTGCAGGAGGAGGCCAACGCAACCACAGGTGTACCTACAGTAGGCAGTTGTTTACAGTACCTACAGTACCTACAGTACCTACAGTAGGCAGTAGCACTGTTTACATATGACCTCCAGGAATAACTTTGGTGATGGGATGATGTCCATCTGCATAGTTGGTTCTACAAAAAGAGAGACACATGGAGCAGAAATCTACTGAACTGTCTCTGTGCTGGAAGAAGATTCCGTGCAGACAGCATTATTGGCCTTAGGTAACAGGGATTTGAATAATATGGGGCAGAAAAGGCTTCTGAAGGCAAGTAATTCTGGTTTAAGGCCCTCATCCTCAGAAAGGTCCTGATCTCGTACTTCACCTTCTTCTGAAACTGAGGACCCACTGTGCTCCAATCGTCCCCTTGCATGTTGTTTTTGTAGGCCTTGTAGGTCAAAACTGACTTCTGATAATCTTCCATCTTTGTCCAGAGTAGATGGAAGGGGTTCTGCAAATTCCTGTCTGATGGTTTGGGACATAAGCTGTCTGATGGCAGGGGAAATGTCTTCCCACTCTGTGTGAAGGCCTGCAGCAGTAGGAGTACATGATGCCTCAGCAACAGGTCTCTTTCTAGGGATAGATTGTTGCCAAATACCACCAATTGCCATTGCTATTGCTATGGTCCCAGGGACAGATTTGCTCCCTTCCCGAGTAGATAGAAGGGCCTGCTCCCTTGCACCACCTGGAGACAGATTCTGGCAACTAGGCCTCTCTCCTTGAGAAATTGGAGACTGAGGGGAGACATTTTGGAGGGAAATTTCCTGAACTTCTAAAATGGAAGAAACTGGTTTTTGTCTTTTCTTCTCCTTCTGGCTCCTGGAGATGAGCTTTTCCAGCCCTATGCCTCCTTTCTTCCGCTCTGGATGGCTTCCTAGAGACAACAGCTTTGGCCTTTAATTTTTTTGCTGATCCTCTGGCTGATGACTGGAAGGTTGAAATCACTCTAATTGGTCCTTCTTTCAGGGATAGTCTGGGCCTTACTGCCATGTTTAATTCCTCTTCTTTTCCTTTTTCTTTCCTTGTTCTTTTTAATTTTATCTATATTCGGTTAATTCACTGAGGAACCTGCCCCAGTTCACCCAGTAAGCCTGTTTTGCTGGGCCCAAGTCCAGGGGAAAAGGGGACCTTTCAACTGGGCCTTTTCCACATTGAAATGGAGGCCGGCCATCCATTCTCACTCACCGCTGCTCAATGGCTCCTGATTCTTCTATGAGGGTGGGGCTCACTGCCGCTATGAGTCTGCGGCCTTGGCTGCCTGGGCTCGCAGCTACTCCAGCTGGTCCTGCCATGAGGTGTGGTATCCACCACGGTGTCTGTAGGCTGAAGCTAAGCTTCCCACAGTTTGATTCCTGCGGAGTGATGTTCCTACACCTTGTTGCTGGACGCTATCCATGCGCTTGACCTGGAAAGGCCCTGCATGGCGATGAGGGTAGAATGGGGCCGGAGCCCATCAAACCCATTTCAGCGGCGGCTCTATCTGATTTTTAGAAATTGCCTGCCGAATTTGAGAAAAAAATGAAGTCCTATTAAAATGTTATCTTTGAAAAGCTGCGAGAGCTGAAGCCAGACACATCTAGTCCAATTTTTAGAAATTGCCTGCCGAATTTGAGAAAAAAATGAAGTCCTATTAAAATGTTATCTTTGAAAAGCTGCGAGATCTGAAGCCAGACACATCTAGTCCAATTTTTAGAAATTGCCTGCCGAATTTGAGAAAAAAATGAAGTCCTATTAAAATGTTATCTTTGAAAAGCTGCTAGAGCTGAAGCCAGACACATCTAGTCCAAGAGAGGGACTGAATAGAAACTGGGTTTCCTAGCAACGGAGGCAGGTCTTAACAGCTTTGACAGACTCAATCGTTTAAGCTTGGAGGAGTTAACCCTTGCCTGGCTCTTGCAAGAAGCACTATGGAGAATAAGAGGAAAATTCATAGAGAAGTGCTCGCTGAGCTTGCTTGTTTTCTTGTGGATGTTTCACACTAGCACTGATGATGTTACTAGTTTGGGTGATGAAACGTCTGCAAGAAAACAAGCAATCTCAGAAAGCACTACAGATCCCTCATGTCAACCCTGAGTTACAAATAGTCTCCTTTATTGATACATTCATAAATGCTGATATTTTTTAAGAAGTGTTACTAAATCTGTTTTAAGATACTAATAGCTACTGAATATTTTTGTTTCCAAAGAAATGTAAAGATAACCATTTAAGCCATTCCTGACATTAAAAAAATACGCTAAGAACAGATCACTTAAAGATGTCATAAATTTAAATTCTTCTCCAATTCATCTCAAAAATGGAGTCTGAGCTATTACTGTTAACCTAACATTAATACGGTTCCTTAAAATTCACACGTATTTCTTAAACATTGGTTTCACCCATAACATTTTGTCTTGAGATCTTGTTTTCTTGAAACATTGACTTTAAAACATGTTTTTGATGTTTTGAATAAATTACATAAAATCTGCAGCATTCAGAGTAAAGTCATAAAACCATTTTAAAAACAAACATTGGGTAGCTCACCTGCAGTTGGTTCTACAAGTAGCTTTGGATACAGTAGCTTGAAATTTTGATTGAAATTTTCTACAACCCAGTAGCCAAAAAAAACATACCTCCAGAAGGACAAGCTCCTGGATGTAGTTATTTGTTTATTTATTTATTTATTTGTTTGTTTGTTATTTAGTCAAGCATGCATTTGATAATATTTATAAGTATAAACATGATGAAATAGATACGAATAAAAGGGAACATTAAGACAGGGACAGTAGGCACATTGGTGCACTTATGTATGCCCCTGACAGACTTGTAAGGTGCTTAAGTCCCTGTAACTTTCCCTTCAGCTTCCATGAAAACCATGTTGATAGAATAGGAGATTAGAAATACCTATCATAGTAGAGATATGGAGGAGAGGAAGACAGAGGGCATAGTAGCCTGTGTATCTTCAGAAAAGTGTCTGTATACCACACATACTGCTGAATAACAAGCTTATTTCAGGTAGATGAAGAGATGATGCCCAAATTATCCCTGATCTAATCAAACCATCTTTTAAAATAATTTAATCTCTGGCTCAAACATAGAGACACTGAATGAATGTGAAACATTAGGACCCTATAGCTGCCTGGCAGAATTTGCTAAAACACACACAGATCAGAGAACTAAGCATCTTATACATTGGGGATCTCTGAAAAATAAATCTATTGATAAAGTATATCCAGTGTTGCTTGCTGTTAGTATCTTGATTACTATAGACAGCCTCCGTGACAAAACAATAAAGTAACAGGGAATATTCATTAGCTATTTAATGAGTAATTTCACAGTTAGTTTAAACAGCAAGCTGTCCCAAAGGAATGACTAATAATTAAAGTACCAGTGAAACAAGTTAATGAAAAAAGTCTATTTCTAAATTATACAATTTTAAAACTTAAAACTGCATCCCAAGTGCACACTGCTGAAAGAGAAACTATGAGGTCACGTGCAACTTGCCCACATCTGAAAGTGTTTTGCCCAGTGAGTAAGAAAACTGTAGAAATAGGAAAGTTAACATTAGCCTCTGCATCACAGGGTAATTAAGGCTGAATAAAGAATATCAACAAAGTTGGAAGAGACATTGGAAGTCTTCTAGTCCCTCCTCAAGCAAGAGACCCTAGATTATTCCAGACAAATGGAATAATCCAACCTCTTCTTTAAAATCTCCAGTGATAGATATGGAACTTGTTACAAAGGTTGTAGTGGTTTATGACAAAAAAAGGGGGGGGGAGCTTTGAAAAGAAACTCTGTCTAAACAGGAGTGAACGCATACTCCAAAAAATGGTTGTATATTCTTGTTATGAAGCAGAATCATGGATATTTCTTTTTTTTTTTTGAAACAAATTTTATTGATTTTAAAAAACAAACAAACCATTATTGACCATTAAATACATTAAA
>BHEV01037284.1:0-22483 GCA_004319985.1 Emydocephalus ijimae | reverse complement strand
ATGGCCTCTTTTCCCGCACACATGGCAGAGCGCGTCGAGGAATTTGCATTCTGACTGGGGGTGGCTTGCTCCACAACCAGCACATTGGTACTGCGATCTCTGGTNTCCTCGTGGTGGGCTGTTTCTAGCTGACCTTCTGACTGAGGTGAAATTTCGCGGGCGTGTTGGCGAAGCGGGGCGTGGGTGCGGCGCATTTGGGCAGCCGACTTCCTGGTTGCTTCTGCTGCAGTAGCTTCAGCTATGGTATCTTTAAGGCTAATGTCACCCTTCGCCATTAGTTTACTCTGAGTGCCTGGTGCATCTAATCCCAGACCTATTCGGTCTCTTAGGGCTTCTTCTAAGTCGGCAAACTCGCATAGGCCTCCCAGATTCCGGAGATCTGCTATGAAATCAGCAACACTTTGGCCCTTCCGCTGAGTTCTCTGCTAAAATTCATGCCTTCCAACGAGCGTTGGCACAGTCGGTGTGTAGTGAGCCCTCAGCAGTGGTTCAAGGACGTTCCCAGTCCATAGACTTTACTTCTGCCAGTTTTGCTAGTGCCTTGGCCATCTTGAATACGGTCAGCCTGCAATGAGTTAGGAATACCGCTCGTTTCTTTCCTGTAGTGGCATCCTTCAAATTGTTGGTCTCCAGAAACATCTGGAAGCGATCCATATATGAGTCCCAGTCTTCTTGCGCCGGGTCGAATGGAGCAGGTGGTATTACGCCGCCGGACATGGTTCCGCCATTGGTGCGTTTCAGTCACGTGCTCGGTTATCGCTCTTCATCGTTCAGTAAGCTCTGACGTCTCCACATCCCACCCTCGTCGCCAGTGTTATGTTCTGTGCATGGGCGCAAAGGAGGAGACGAGCCGGTGAACTGTGAACTTCAAACTCTTTAATTACATGTGAAAAAGCTCAGCTCTATGGCCGCAATGGGCCCCTTTATATAGGCAAATTCTTAACTATTTAGCCAATGAAACACGGGGAGCGCTAGCTCCATTAACCAATGGGTGAGGCTCGTTAATAGCCAATCAGATTCTCCTGAATGGACCAATCCGATGTCGCTATTATTGGCCAATCAGAAGTGCAGGGCCAGAACCCTGCACTTTGCTTCAAGCTCTTAATAATCTTTATTCAAGTACTTTTATTGATTCACAACAGTGCCTGTGCTCCAACTGAGCAGCCCTGATCTTCCTGCTCACAAGTAAGACTGAAAGTCACACTAGCCACTTCTCTACCATCCCTGGACTTTTCCTAGCCTTCCCTTGTGTCCCTGGACTTTTCTGGGCCTTTCCTACTGTCCCCAGACTTTTACGGACCTTTCCTACCATTCCTGGACTCAACTGGCTGGCTAAGCTGGCATCCGTCCATCCCATGCAGTGCTTTCCCTGATTTCCCTACCACCTAGTGGCCTTGGCACAGTGAGGGTGGGTGGATGTCCCAGCTGAGGTTGCTGAAAATTGCACACTGTATGTGCAGCCCTGGCTGGAACATCCACCTGCCCTGCCCTCCCGCCGCTGCCTCCACTGCCACCTACAAGAAAGCAAGTGGCCACCGAAGGTCTCTGGGAGGACTGGAGTGGTGGGGTCCATGGCCTCACCACTACCTCTGCCCACAAGAAAGCAAGTTGCTGCTGGAAGTCTTTGGGAGGGAGGGTGGAAGCTGTTGCCACTGCTGTCTGCAGAGATGCTTTGGGGGGGCTGGAGTGGTGGGGGTGTTCCATGGCCCCATCACTACCTCTGCCCACAAGAAAGCAAGCAGCCACCAGAGGTCTTTGGGAAGGAGGGCAGATGCTGCTACAACTGCTGCCATCTGCAGAAGTGCTTTGGGAGGGCTAGAGTGGGGAGGGGGCTCCAGGGCCCCACTTCCACCTCCACGGACAAGAAAGCAAGCAGCAACCAGAGGTCTTTGGGAGGGTGCGCCACCCACTTCCTTCCTTTTCCTGCCGCCCACTGCTGACTAGAGCTTGAGGAATCATTCAGTTTATCCCAGACCAGGTGTGTGTGTGTGTTTGTGTGTGTGTGTGTGTGTGTGTGTGAGAGAGNTGGGCAAAAGAAAAAGGAAAAAAGAAAGAAAGAAAGAAAGAAAGAAAGAAAGAAAGAAAGAAAGAGGAAGAAAGAGAAACAAAAAAAAAGAAAGAAAAAGAAATAGGAAGAGAAAGAGAGAGAAAACTCTGTGCTATTATTTTTAATTGTTTCATAAAATCATGTGTTAATATTTTACACTGTCCCTACATCTAGAGTTAATTTTACCGCTTTTCTTTTGCCCAGGGGTACCACATATTTTTCAGGGATTTACATTTATTCAGTGTCTAGTCCAGAGCATAAATATGCGTGTGTTTATTTTGTACATCAGGTTGCATAAATCCAGCTTAATATGCTATTTCTGGTATGTGATATTTTGTATACATAAAGAGAAAGAAGCACTCTTGTGATCTTTGACTTTTAGGCTTGGTGTCAAACATCAGCCATAATAATGAGTGTTTTGAACAATACGCAGATTGTATTACACGAATGGCTATTTTATGTGTGAAATTATGAAACAAATTTGGGTAGAGGTCCTGGCAAAGTGGCAGAATAACAGGATAACACTTAGAGGGACCTTGAGGGACTTATACCATTTCAGAGAATTGGCTGTCCAGTCTTTTCTGAAAAACTTCCAGTGATTGAGCACCCAGAACTTCTGGAGGAAGGCAGTTCCACTGGTTAATTGTTCTCACTGTCAGGAAGTTTCTCCTTAGTTTTAGATTGCTTATCTTTGTTCAGTTTCCATCCATTGCTTCTTGTTTGCCCTCTGCTTCTTTGGAAAATACATTTCCCCCCCTCTTTGTGGCAGCCCCTTGAAAGCCTGTCACACTCTTGGGCAAAGCATGTAAGCCATTGCCTCCTTTCATTGGTCCATGAAAGTACATCTGTAGCATGTAGATAATAAAGTCAAAAAGAGATGAACAACATTTTTACAGAACTATAGATATGTTGAGGCTAGGTGGGGCAAGGAATGGCTGGGAGGAGAGGGGCCAGGCGAGGCAGCCCTTGAAGTGAGTGACATTGAGTTGACTATGCCCACCCAATCACATAACCACAAAGCACACCCACCCAGTCACATGACCACCAAGCCATGCCCACCCAGTCACATGACCACCAAGCCATGCCCACCAAATTAGCCATGTCCACAGAACCAGTAGTAAAAAAATTTGAATTCCACCACTGATATAATGCTATGTTGTATATACTTTGATAGCACCATGAGCCACAGTAGCGCAGTGGTTTGAATGCAGTACTGCAGGCTACTTCTGCTGATCTGCAGTTTGGTAGTTTGCCAGTTGCCTGCAGTTTGGCAGTTCAATTCTCACCGGCTCAAGGTTGACTCAGCTTTTCATCCTTCTGAGGTGGCTAAAATGAGGACCTACATTGTTGGGGGCAATATGCTCACTCTGTAAACCACTCAAAGAGGGCTGTAAAGCACTGTAAAGCAGTATATAAGTGCTATTTGCTATTGCTAAGTGCTGTTTATTATTATTTATGATTTTTAAATTATTGTATTATATTGTGTTTCATTGTATACCATGCACAACTGCATGACTGAAGCAGTATAGATGCTTCCTGTTATGAACTAACAAAGGCGTTTAATAAAGTTTTAACAACCTTAAGTAAAAAGCAGGGTTCTAATCCTGCACTTCTGATTGGCCGATAATAGCGACATCGGATTGGTCCTTTCTGGGAAATCTAATTGGCTGTTAATGGGCCAACTCTCATTGGTTCAAGGGTTTAACACTTCCATGTTTTTCATTGGCTAATAGGACAGCAGCCAACCCTATAAAAGGGCTGCTGCTGCCCTAGGTGATTGCTCTGTTCAGTATGCTTAATAAAGAGTTGAAGTTCACTGTTCACTGCCTCATCTCCGCTCCTTGCACCCATGCGCAGAATCTAACACTTCCCCTTCTCCTCCTGCTCCTCTTAAGTCACCCTTGACTCTGGAGACTGTAAGGACTAGTCCTTGCAGTTTTCTTGGCAAGCTTTTCCCTTGCCTTTTTTGTTTTTTTAGGCTTTGTGCCTAAGGCAGGACTAGAATTCAGTCTCCCAGTTTTTAGCCTTAACCATAACCCCACCTTTCTCATTAATAATATGAATAAATAACCAATGTTGGCATTAACATCTTCCACTATCTCCTCTAATAAAACTCAGAAACATTGCCAAAGGATTTTGAAAGACAATCTCCTGTATTTGGGTTGTCCTGTATCTTCTTAAAAACCTCCAGTGTTGGAGCATGCACAACTCCTGGAGGCAAACCACTCCATGGATTACTTGTTCTAACTGTTAGGAAACTTCTCCTTCGAGGTTAGTTCTCTCCTTGTTTAATTTCCATCCATTGCTTCCTGCCCTGCCTTCAGGTGCTTTGGAGAATAGGTTAGCTCCCTCTTTGTGGCAGCCCCTTAGATATTGGAACACTGCTATTGTCAAGTTTGAGGCGTGGGCGATAATGAATGGAGACGAGCCAGTTAAACGGTGAACTTCAACTCTTTTTATTACATAGTGATAGCTCAAGAAAACAGGGCAGCTACGACCCTCTTATATAGATAACCCAATAACTATTTAACCAATAAGAACTCAGGAGCATTTGCTCCACTGAACCAATACGAAGGCTCTGTTAATGGCCAATCAGACTCCCCTGAACGGGCCAATCCGATCCTGCCATTAGACAGCCAATCAGAAGTGCAGGGCCAGAACCCTGCACTTAACTCCAAGCTCCAAATAACTTTATTACATTCTATGCATTCACAACAGCTATCATGTCAGCTCTAGTCCTTTTCATTAAACTAGACAAACCAATTCCTGCAAACATTCTTCATACCTTTTAGCCTCCAGTCCCCTTACCTTTGAAATCAATATTAGGTGCACTCTTATTTCGCACCTAGTCTATCTCTGAATATCCAAATCCCTTTTTTTCTTTCTCCAAGTCACTGTCTGCCTTGTTGCTTGGAGAAATTTGTGTGGTCCTGCACATCCAGATAAAAAGCTTTGATTAAGTATCTGCTGCATCTGAAACCTGGCTCCATTCTCAGTGTCGCTGCTAAGCTGAAAACAGCTTCTCTGTTTTCTTTTATGGTATCTCACAGTGACTTTCATATATCTTGTAAGTTGTTGGCTCTGAATCCATTAGAGACTTTGCAAGAATGATCATTATTCCTTCAGCTGGAGGTGTTTCATGAAATGTTTACATGAGGTTTATTTAGTAATATAGTGGTGAAGTAATTTAGTACTAAAGAGTGTCTTTCATTAGTAAATTATGGGGGAGAGGTGTAGATGACTGTTGTGTCCGTTGGAATGAGGCCAGGAGTCGGTGACTTTGTAACAAGCTCTTTATTGTTGCTAGGAACCGAACTGGGCTTTGGAAAACTTTCGCGGCTTTTTATTTCCAAGCCGCCGGGGCCAATGGCACCACTTTGAATCTCCTGAGATTCGAATCCACCAATCGCGGGAGATTCTTAGCGAGCCAATCGGCGCGGCTCGCCTAACCAATCCGATCACCCTGCGCTTTGGCCAATCAAAGCGCGGGGATCTCAAGTATTCAAATTAGGTACAGAACACCCCTCCCCTCTTGGTTTGGTCCTTACGTGGCGTAGTCCCGTAGGTAGGCGGGGCTCCGTCTTTGCCTACTGGACCTGAGCAGGTCAGTTGTAGGTTGGATCCCGGCCGGTTCGGTCGGGGTCTCTGTGTCTCTTGACTCCGTCGTTGGAACCGCCTGGTATGTTTTGCCGGGCCGCTCTTCGCAGCTCCCTCCTGGGCTACCCGGGTTGGTTGAGCTGCGGTTTTCGCCGCTCCCGCTCGGTCTTTCCGGGCTGGTCGAGCTGGCCTGGCTGTCTCTCCCTGGCGAGGTTCCGTGCTGGCTGCTTTCAGGTGAGTATGGTTGGTTTCTTTCTTCTGGGTTTTGGTTCCCGGGGTATCCCCTCCCCTCTTGGTTTGTGTTGAGGGGGTTGGTTGGTTGTGTCTGGGTGGTGTCTTTTGCGGCAGCCCTCGATCTTAACTGATTGATGTGGCGTTTCCACGCTCATCCGTCGGTTGTTTGTAGCTGGTACGAGCGTGGGCCTATTACTTGTGTTATGATTGCTGGTACCCATAGTGGGTCTCCGGTTAGGTTCTTCGCGTAGACGGCGTCGCCTGGTGCGAAGGTTCGGTGTTTGCTGGTGGAGTCTGGGGGTTTCTCTGGGTTGTAAGTGGGGTGTAGTCTATCGAGTGGGGACCTTATCTTCCTCCCCATTAGTAGTTCTGCCGGGCTTTTATTTGTTGTGGTGTTCGGGGTTATGTGTTGTATGAAGAGTAATTTATTTATTTTGTCCTGGATCTCCCCGTGGTCTATTTTCTGGATGGTTTTTTTTTGTGAATTGAACCATCCGTTCCGCCCTACCATTTGCCGCCGGATGCGCCAGGGCTGTCAGTGCGTGTCGTATGCCCCTTTCTGCTAGGAATTTTTCAAATTCCAGCGAGGTGAATTGGGGCCCATTGTCGGACATGAGGACGTCTGGGAGGCCATGGGTTGCGAAGAGTTTGGAGAGTTCTTTGGTCATGGCTTCCGTGGTGGTTGTTCTCATATTGCCTACCTCCAGCCAGTTGGAGTAAGTGTCTATGGTTATTAGGAAAGTGTGTCCTCTAGTGGGCCCGGCGAAATCTATATGGATTCTAGACCAAGGTCCCCTGGGGGTTTCCCACTCTAGGATGGGTGCTGTGGGTGGGCTTGGTCTAGTTTCCTGGCATTGTTGACACCTTGCTACCCAAGCCTCAATCTGTTTGTCCATCCCTGGCCACCAAGCATAATTTCTGGCCAGGGCTTTCGTTCTAACGATGCCCGGGTGCCCCTCGTGTAACAGTTCTAGTACCTTCATTTGTAGTTTTTCCGGGATGACCACCCTATCCCCCCATAGTATACACCCTTTTAGTAACGAGAGTTCCGTTTGCCGGTTCCAGAATGTCCTGAACGTTTTGTCGTTGTCCTTTTCCGGCCACCCTTTCTCTACCCAATGCAAAACCCGCGCCAGACGTTTGTCTTTATTAGTTTCTCGGGCAATGTCTGACGCGGTTATGGGTAGATTGGGTAGAGTCTCTATGGTGAGAGTGGTTGTCGTGGGTGCTGGGCCAGTGTCTGGTTTGGGTAACGGTGAGCGGCTTAAGGTGTCCACATGGGAGATAGTCTTACCGGGTCAGTGTGTGAGTCCGTAGTTGTAGGTGGCCAGGAATTCGGACCACCTTGTCATTCTGGGAGACAGAATGTTCGGGGTGGCCCTGTTTCCTGCAAGTATTCCCAGCAGCGGCTTGTGGTCGGTGATGATGGTGAACGTCCGGCCGTAGAGGTACTCGTGAAATCTTTTTACTGCGGCGACAATAGCCAAAGCCTCTTTGTCCAGCTGGCTGTAGTTCCGCTCCGGTTGGTGAGGGTCCTTGAAAAAAACACGATGGGTGCTTCCTTTCCGTCGGGGAGAGTGTGGCTGAGGACAGCACCAATGCCGAAGGGTGATGCGTCGCATGTGATGGCTAGTGGTAGGGTCTCGTTGTACTGGATGAGGACGGCATCCAAAGTGAGCAGGTCCTTGGTTTTCTTGAAGGTGGCTTCCTCTCATTTCCCCCAAGTCCAGGTGGCCGCCTTGTCCAAAAGCCTACGCAAAGGCTCCACCACGGTCGCCTTTTGGGGCAGGAAGACATTATAAAAGTTAAGTAGCCCCAGAAACGCCTGCAGTTCTGTTTTTGACCTGGGTGTGGGGGCTTCTTTGATGGCTTTGATTTTTTTGTCGGTGGGGTGAATGCCGTATCGGTCTGGGAGGTATCCCAGGAACTCGACCCGCTCTGTATACAGCTGGCATTTTTCCCTCTTCACGTTGAGCCCGGTTTCTTTGAATTTCATTAGCACCTCCCTTAGGCGACTTTCTAGTTCGGCCCGGTTGGTTGCCGATACTAGTACATCATCGAAGTAGGGCACCACCCCCTTGATGCCTTGTAAGAGCCTTTCCATGAGGCTCTGGAAAATTCCAGGTGCCACGCTGACTCCGAATTGGAGTCGGTTACATTTAAAGGCTCCCCGGTGGGTGACTATGGTTTTCGCTTCTGCGGTTTCCTCGTCGACTGGCAGTTGCTGGTATGCTTGGGCCAGGTCGAGTTTCGCAAAAACCTTGCCCCCTCCCAGTGAATGTAGGAGATGTTGCACTACTGGGACGGGGTAAGCACTTTGCTGCAAGGCGCCATTTAGGGTGGCCTTGTAGTCCCCGCAGATTCTCACTGACCCATCCGGCTTGATTGGAGTGACTATTGGGGTCTCCCACCAGGCATGGTCTATGGGTTGTAGAACCCCTTGTTTGACGAGCTTGTCAATTTGCTCGTCGATTTTAGGTTTGAGTGCGAAAGGTACCCGCCTTGGTTTTAGGCGTTTCGGGGGAACGTTTGGGTCTAGGCTAAAGGATATAGGGGGCCCTCGGTACTTGCCTAGGGTGCCGTCGAACACTTCTTGGAAGTCCCGGGCCAGTTGTTGCTCCCAGTCGGCTTCGGCGATGTGGTCGATGCCCGTGACTGCGATGCCGAGCGGTGCGAACCATTGAAGTCCCAGCAGGCTTGGCCGGTCTCGATCGACGATGGTCAAGGGAAGTCTTTCGGTGTGCCCCTTGTAGATTACTGTGAAATGTCCTGTTCCGACTACAGGGATGCGATTTCCCTGGTAGTCTTTGAGGATTAGTCTCTGGTTTTCTAGTCCCCTTCTCTGGATGGTAGGCACCAAGCGTTTAATTTCTTGCCAGGCTACCATGGAGAGGTAGGACCCGGAGTCCACCTCCATTTTACAGGGTTCGCCTTGGATGCCTACCTCCAAGTAGACTTTCCGGGCGTCGGTGGTTGTTGCGTGGCTGATGGTGACTGTCTGATGTGTCTCTTCTCTCTTCCGGGCCTCGCCGCTTCATTGGGCTCATCCGTTCCTGTCCCGACGGTTGTCTGCTGGGCGGTCTCTGGTCCTGGGTGGTGTGCTCTCTCATCTCTGCTCGTTCGGGTCCCATCGTCTGGGGCTGTAGGTTTTCTTGAGGCAGCAGATGCGGGCGATGTGGCCTTTTTTATCACAGTGCCGGCAGATTGAGTCGAAAAACTGGCATTCGGATCTGGGGTGGTCGCCTCTGCAACCGGCACATGCGGTCCTCGACTTACGACTCCGCCGGCGGTGCTGGTTGCANCGGTCTCTGGTCCTGGGTGGTGTGCTCTCTCATCTCTGCTCGTTCGGGTCCCATCGTCTGGGGCTGTAGGTTTTCTTGAGGCAGCAGATGCGGGCGATGTGGCCTTTTTTATCACAGTGCCGGCAGATTGAGTCGAAAAACTGGCATTCGGATCTGGGGTGGTCGCCTCTGCAACCGGCACATGCGGTCCTCGACTTACGACTCCGCCGGCGGTGCTGGTTGCAGCCTGTCTGGAGATGGTGGATCTCTTCCTCCTCGTCTGAAGTGCCCGAGGTGGAGTGGAGTTCGCCCTGGTGGGTGGTAGTTTCTGGTTGTGCCTCAGCCGACCTTGCAGGGTGGTTGTTTGTGGTGCGGTCCCCGGCGTTCGGTTTCCGCATTTGGTTGGCTGATTGATAGGTAGCTTCGGCTGCGGTGGCTTCGGTGATGGCATCGGCGAGGGTGATGTTGCCCTTGGCCATCAGCCGACTTTGGAGAACAGGGTCCCAAAGGCCGAGCATGACTCGGTCCCGCAGGGCCTCGTTCATATTGGAGAGTCCCCCAAGGCACCGCAGCTCTGCGACAAAGTCACTGAAACTTTCACCCGACTGCTGGTCCTGCCGATAAAATTCATGTCGTCGGATGAGGATGGGCACAGCTGGAGCGTAGTGTCTCCGGAGTAATGGCTCGAGCTCATTCCAGTTCATCGCGGTAACATCGGCGGGTTTTGCTAGCGCCTTTGCCATCTTAAACACTGCGGGCCCACAGTGCGTTTGGAAGACGGCTCGTTTCTTTGGTTCGGTGGCGTCCTCCAGGTCGCTGCATTCAAGGAACATGCGGAATCTGTCCGTGTAAGATTCCCAGTCCTCGCTAGCGGGGTTGAAGGGGGGTGGCGGCGCAATGCTGGCCATCTCATCGGTCTGCTGGCTTCCGTCGGACACGTGCTTCGGTTCAGGATCAGAATCCCACCTTCGTCGCCAGTGTTGTGTCCGTTGGAATGAGGCCAGGAGTCGGTGACTTTGTAACAAACTCTTTATTGTTACTAGGAACCGAACTGGGCTTTGGAAAACTTTCGCGGCTTTTTATTTCCAAGCCGTGGCGGCCGCAGCCAATGGCACCACTTTGAATCTCCCACGATTTAATCCACCAATCGTGGGAGATTCTTAGCGAGCCAATCGGCGCGGCTCGCCTAACCAATCCGATCGCCCCGCGCTTTGGCCAATCAAAGCGCGGGGATCTCAAGTATTCAAATTAGGTACAGAACAATGACTTTTGCTTTAAAACTGGTAAATGGTTATTAAAATGAGGGATGATAGCAATAAGTTCTGACTTTTATCAGGTCTGCTTAGGAATTCCAGTGCCAATAGCAGAACAATACACAATAGTTTACAAGGTAGGCTTATCCGTGAAAGCAGACAGTTTATATAAATCTTGAAGGCTTTTCTGCATATAGAATATTAGGATGTTAGTGAACTACAATACTTAGGATTTGGGAAAACAGTCTTATTTACCACAGATGAATTTAGAGTATGCCAGCTTGATCTCAGTGGGTTGATCTAAAATATGCTCTTAAGAAAAAATGAAATTTGAAAGATACATGCCAGAATTGTGCTAAATCATTTTATAGTTTGATTATTTTAAAGAACTGCCCATAATTTTTCTTTCTTTTCTAATTAAAAAAAGTTGAAATCAATTTGTAGTTTTTTCTTTTCTGGGATAAATCATCTTGTGAAAGAAAAGGCCAGCCAATGTCATGTGTATTAGAAACTTTTTTTTTTTTTTTGCAAAAGCAGCCTTGATAATTCCAAAATGTTTTCTTTTTAGTTTTTACATCAAGTCTACATTTCCAACATTAGCTGTGTTGTAGACTTGATGGTAAATAATTATGAAAATGGCACATGGCACTGAAGTTGCATTAGCTATGACATTTCAAAAAACAGGTGAAGGATTAATGGATTATGATAGATGCAAAACTGTTTAAGGTTTTTTGGCTTTTAATTCAATTAGTGCTAAAGTCATAAAAAGATACTAGGACCTGGTTGGGTAAGAAATGTGGAGCTATCAGTGGCAATGCAAAAGGATTTTAGCCAGCCTGTTCCAAATATTCAGTGCTATATATCGTGCCAGATCTCATATATGTCATCAAACTTTTCTTCCTGAACATTGTACAGTCCTATTATGCAGTACTTTAGGATCCTGTTCTCCAAAGCATTATGATTTATATGGTTAGCTTTATATTCCACCTTTACTCCCAGAGTTGAAAATAGCATGCATATAATTTCATTCCGACAAATTTGACCCAGAAGAACCTTGTGATGTTGACTGAGATAAAGTGAGAGGCCCAAAGTCACTTAAAGAGGATGGACTTGAATTGAGAATGGACTTGAATAAATACTCCAATACCTTAAACATTTTGCCAGCTGTGCAAACAATGACCTTTCCTAGTGATTGATAAGCTTTCCTGAAACCATTCACTGCTAAAAACATTCATTCTGATCAAAAACAAGAAATGTCATTCAGGAAATGACAGCCCTTCCCCTTCTTTCTTTCCACCCTAATATTATCCTTGAAGAGAAATAGATCAATTCCTTCAATACCCTATCTCTGTGGTGCTCTGAATCATTAATACATTCAAATTTGTCCTACTTTTGATGCCCTTACTGTGATTGTGATTCTTTTCAATCTAACATAGGCATTAGGAGATGGCCAAATGTGGTATAGAGGTTACAGTGTTATCCTAGGACTGCAAACATTCATTAGGAACTTTTAAGCTCTCTCTCTCAGACCTATTTATGTCAGAATTATTGTTGTGGGATAAAAATGGAGGGAGATTTTTCAGATAAGATGCCTAAAGAAGGTAGGATATAAATCTAATAATCAAATCAATAATGCACACCCCTAGTTCTTTCTTAATTTTCAAATTTGATCTGATGAAGTGGGGAAGATTTTTTTTAAGCCCTTCTTCTGAAACTCTTTAATTTATGAAGTAAACATATGTTATTATGCATACAGGTAGTCCTCGACTTACAATAGTTCATTTAATGACCGTTCAAAGTTATGATGGAAAAAAGTGACTTGTGACTGTTTTCGCATTTACGACCATTGCAGCATTCCATTGGTCACATGATCAAAGTTCAGATGCTTGGCAACTGACATATATTTATGATGGTTGCAGTGTCGCAGGATTTAGTGATCATCTTTTGAGACCTTCTGACAAGCAAAGTCAATGGGGAAGCCAGTTTCACTTAACAACTGTGTTACTTACTTAACAAGTGCAATAATTCAGTTAACAACTGTGACAAGAAAAGTCTTAAAATGAGGCAAAGCTGACTTAACAAATGTTTCACTTAATGTTTCGCATAAATTTTGGGTTCAATTGTAAGTCGAGGATTTCCTGTATATGATGAATGAATACTATGCCCTCAAAAGGTTTTGTTTTTTTTCCTGAATACTTGGCCACCAAGTACGAGTAGATTCAATCAGTCTGAATCTCTCAAGCTTCTTCTAAAATTTAAACTGTTTAGCAGTATATGCTCTGCTCCTTCACTGATCCCTACCACAAATTTTGCAGTAGTTCCATGTCACCAATAAAGATGAGATTTTCAAAGGAACAGCTACCATCTGTTTTTACTCTTTTAGCAGATATGTTGCTGTTGCAAACTTCTGAACTGTGTACAAATATAGCATCAGGCCTCCAGCTCCACAGACTTTATTCATCTGGTTTATTTACTGTTTTCTTCAGGAACAAAGCAAACAATATTAAAATTCCGACTATGCAGGATTGACTAAACTTTTTTTTTGAACATTCTAATATGTGCAAATTAAATTCCCTTTTGAATGTACTCTGCCTGTAGCACAGAATTTTCTTGTCTATATATGCAGATGCATACAATTGCATATTTCAGTTAGAAAAAATCCTGTTTCCTGAGCTCAGGTGATTTTGTTATCTTTGCGGCTACTCTGACAGTGAGCAAGTTAAGAGGTGGCTATGTTTTCTAATGCCTTGTTCTTTTGTTCAGTAATGCTGATTAGGTGCAGTGATCAAATAAATTGGACACAGAGCCAGTCGTATTCATGAGCAGCCCAGTTGGATGGCTGATGCAATAAATTCAAGCATCAGGAAACTAATGTGCATTTAGGCTCTGGGCATTTTCTGTCCTCAGAGGGAATATTTATTTCTGCATGGATTGTTCAGAAACCAGAGAAATAAAATATCCTGATTGCCCCAATAATACAATCTTGAACCTCAGTAAGCACTTGAGGTTCTTTTTTAATTAATACTATCATGATGTAAAATGAAAATAAAGGTAGTAGGGAAATGGGAAAGAGAAAAAGAGGGAAAAGAAAAGGAATCAGAAAACATTTGTGATGGGAAGAGGAGTTGGGGAAATTTATTTGATTCTATTTTTCTTTAAAAACTCACATAAATCTATTGATCATTTAATAATCCCAGAATAACACGATATAAGAAAAGTAATAATAATGACAGAAAAAGGATAACTAACAAATCCTTTCTGCCTTCCTGCCTACCTATTTTCCAAAGTCCTGAATAATTCACTTTAAATTTCTGCAAGTTTACTCTGCTATCAGTGTGCGTGAAAGCAATTCTTCCTTGCACAAGGTGAATTCTGCAACAAGAGCTCAGTTTCCCTCAGATTTCATGAGTAGATATGTTCTTTGAACAAATAATATATCCCAGGTCTTGAAATACTAGAATTTCATCATTGTCTAAGGCTTGATGGTTTGTTGATTCCAGTGTTTGACACTGGCAAAGCCTGGAGCCTCCTATGCCGAGAACTGCACGTTCTGAGAAGTGGGTTGTTATTTTTTTTTGAATATTCTTTCAGCCCAACAAGCTCAATATAGCTTAAAAAATACTGTAAACATTGTTAAACTTCAACATGATTCCAGAAACTGTTCTATCTGCAAATAAGTATTTTCTGATAACCCGTTGTTGTTGTTGTTGTTGTTCCTTATATTTTTCTGTACACTTTGCTAAATCTTTGCTTGAAATTGTTTACTTACTCCTATAGCGATAGAGTGACTGGATTCCCTTGTAAGGCTTGTATGATGTAATGTGGTTCATTTTAATGTCCTATTGGGATTCTTCCAGGGAAGTGACTCTTCAATATGCATTTGGATAGTCTATAGATCACCATAGTTGTGCTTATTTTTTCCTTATGATGTAGATTTATTCATAGGCTTCTAAGGATACATGATGGAGTAAACTGGAAATGACTTTGTTGAGTTCACCTTCCCAATTTGGAAAGGAAAATTCTTGGTTTTAGGGGAAAAAAAGGCTTTAATTTGCTTTGACACAACAAGATAGGTTTAACTCTATTAAATAGATCTGCTTATTTATCTATTTATCAAACATGTAAAATCACATACAGATTCCCAGTGGTTAATAATACAAGTAAAACCCCCAAAAATAGAATATTGTGCAAAAGTTCATTTATTTCAGTAATGCAACTTAAAAGGTAAAACTAATATTTGAGATAGACTCATTACATGCAAAGCAAGATAGTTCAAGTCGTGATGTGTCATAATTGAGATGATTATGGCTTACAGCTCATGAAAACCCCAAATCCACAATCTCAGAAAATTAGAATATTGCAAAAAGGTTCAATATTCTAGGCTCAAAGTGTCCCATTCTAATCAGCTAATTAAGCCATAACACCTGCAGAGGGTTCCTGAACTTTTAAATGGTCTCTCAGTCTGGTTCAGTAGGAATCACAATCATGGGAAAGACTGCTGACCTGACAGTTGTGCAGAAAACCATCATTGACACACTCCATAAGGAGGGAAAGCCTCAAAAGGTAATTACAAAAGAAGTTGGATGTCCCTAAAGTGCTGTATCAAAGCACATTAACAGAAAGTTATGTGGAAGAGAAAAGTGTGGAAGAAAAAGGTACACAAGCAGCAGGGATGACTGCAGCCTGGAGAGAATTGTCAGGAAAAGCCCATTCAAAAGTGTTGGGGACTTTCACAAGGAGTGGACTGAAGCTGGAGTCAGTGTATCAAGAGCCACCACACACAGACAGATCCTGGACATGGGCTTCAAATGTCGTATTCCTCTTGTCAAGCTGCTCCTGAGCAACAAACAACATCAGAAGTGTCTTACCTGAGCTAAAGAAAAACAGACCTGGTCTGTTGCTTAGTGGTCCAAAGTCCTCTTTTCTGAGGAGAGCAATTTTTGCATCTCATTTGGAAACCAAGGACCCAGAGTCTGGAGGAAGAATGAAGAGGCACACATTGCAAGATGCTTGAAGTCCAGTGTGAAGTTTTCACAGTCTGTGTTGATTTGGGAAGCCATGTCATCTGCTGGTGCTGATCCACTGTGCTTCATTAAGTCCAGTGTCAACGCAGCTGTCTACCAGTAGATTTTGGAGCACTTCTACGTGCTTCCTTCCACAGACGAGCTTTATGCGGATGCTGACTTCATCTTCTAGCAGGACTTGGCACTTGCCCACACTGCCAAAAGTACCAAACCCTGGTTCAATGACCGTGGGATTACTGTGCTTGATTGTCCAGAAAACTTGTCTGACCTGAACCCCATAGGGAATCTATGGGGCATTGCCAAGAGAAAGATGAGAGACATGAGACCAAACAATGCAGAAGAGCTGAAGGCTGCTATTGAAGCATCCTGGTCTTCCATAACATCTCAGCAGTGCCACAGGCTGATAGCTTCCATGTCATGCCGCATTGAGGCAGCAATTGCTGCAAAAGGGACCCAAACCAAGTACTGAGTACATATGCATGTTTATACTTTTCAGAGGTCCAATATTGTTCTATGTACAATCCTTGTTTTATTGATTGCATGTAATATTCTAATTTTCTGAAATTGTGGATTTGGAGTTTTCATGAGCTGTAAGCCATAATCATCCCAATTATGACAAATCACGGCTTGAACTATCTTGCTTTGCATGTAATGAGTCTATCTCATATATTAGTTTCACCTTTTAAGTTGCATTACTGAAATAGATGAACTTTTGCATGATATTCTAATTTTTCAAGTTTCACCTGTATGAATATAACAATATGAGTATCAATAGCATCAGACAATAATATAAGTTAAGGATTATGATTGAAAAATTCTGTTTCCTGGCTATTTCTCCCCTTACCTTTTGAAGGAACAATGAATCATTTTCCCATGGGCAGCCAAGCCATATAGGACTTTATAGCTTTATATCAGGTTTTTAAATTGCATCGTGGAATCTTTAGAAATCAGTTGTCAGCCCTCAACATATCAGGAGCTGCAGCACAAATGTAATGTGTCCATAGCAGCTTTTATTTACCAACAACTGCTGCATTTTGCACCATCTGCAGCTTCCAGATCATCTTCAAGGCACCTTGCCTATGGTTTGGCTTCACAACTTCCAGAACTAGTCATTGAACCAATATTTGCAATTGATCGTTATTATGATCCACATTTTCAAAATAATTAGCATTGTTCTAAACAAATAAATCTGTAATTAAAACATGTGCCAATATGTGCTATTTCAGTTAAAATGAAGGTCCACAGAGAACAAACTTCCAGCTCAATGGCAGGGAACAAATTGACAGAACAAGGAAGTAGCTGAAAGGTAGTTGTAGGAAACAGGAGATAACTGCCAGTCATTTGGAGACAGCAGCCTGCATTCTGTTTCTATAAGACCTGGAACCATTTCCAGGAGTAGATGAAGTTGATCTAGTGTAATCGAAATTTCAAGTCCATCCTCATATATACCAACAAAACAGGGTGACTGCCAGAATCTTGCCTTCCACATAATATTAACAGAGAGTTTGTTCACCTGGGTCTATATCCAATAGATCTATTTAACAATTTCAATTTAAAACATTTTTCCACTGAGAAAGCACCAGGATTATGCCCTCTAATTTGCCCTTAATTTCTCAGTTGCTGAAGAATAATATTAGAAGACCAGACTGCCATCTGTAATCAAGGAGAGAAGCAACCTAGAACTAAGGAGAACTTTCCAGACAGTGAAAACAATTAACCAGTGGAACAATTTGCCTTTAAGTTGTGGATGCTCCATCACTGGAAGTTATTAAGAGGATATCAGACAGCCATTTGTCCAGAATGGTATAGGGTCTCTGTCTGAGCAAAGGATTGGACTAAAAATCTCCAAGGTTCCTTCCAACTCTGTTATTAGTTATATTTTCACAACAATATTTCTAACCCAGCCCAGAATTCTGTCAGATCTTTCATACTACTGGTTCAAGATTAACTTGTCAGTGACTAGACCATGAATCCTGATTGTGTGTGTGTGTGTGTGTGTGTGTGTGTGTGCATGCACACACACACACACACATTCTATTCTTCCTCCCAGAATGTAATGCTTAATATTTCTCTTTATTGCATATCTTGCTCTTCTCAGCCTTCAATTCTTCTGTTTAACTTACTGAGACTGGACTCAACTTTCATTTTATTATTCTGGATATTGACCAGATTTCCTGATTTTGTGTCATCCACAAATTTGATAAGCAGCCCATCAATCTGTTATCCTAGTCATTAATAACAATATTGAATAATACTGGCCTCAAGTGAGTTTCCTGTGATTTTTAGTGATAACTGCTATAGATCCCCTCATGCTAACTTTGTGAGTGTGGTTAACCAGTTATTATGGAATGTGTTTACTGTTTCCCTTCAGGCTTTTGCCATCAATATAGAAAGCAATGTCAGCAGACATTTCTCTGCATTTCATCTATGATTTTGTGTTGTCTGAATTGACAGAATGTGTATATAATAATACTATTATCATTAGAAAGCAGTGTAAGGCATTTCTGTATAATTCTTAAGAACATGTACATGGAATCACAGAAGTCAAGTTCAATTTGAAGGAAACTTTAATTATGTGGTTCCTAATTCCTAAGAAGCTGATGTAAAGAGCAACAACTGATTTTTTAGAAATAAGGATTTTGTTGACAAATAATTATAGACTGTTGGTTAGAGCAATTGTAGCAGGATTTTGAATTCATGGGTTTGATGCATTAATTATTTCCCCAATAGGCATGAATGAGATCCAATCCTTTTAAGACTGTTGAACATAATTATATCATTGGAATCACAGATTCTGACAGGATTTGCAGCTATTCCTTGGGTTATAGCACTCCTATCAGACTTAATTATCTACACACAGAGACGGCTTTGTTATGGCCCTTGAGGAAGGGTACCAGATGTACTGCCTAATGTCACATCCATAGAATCACCTTTATTACTGGATGGAGATTTAAAAAAAACATATTTCAAAAGCAAATTCAGAGGAAACCTTGAGTTAAGTAAGAAAGTTTCACTATGAAAGGACAAAGTATTCAGACATAAACACTGCTGCCATTCTTCTAACTGGAGACACTAATGTTTCATTCTGTAAACATTCCCTTAGCAAAACTCTGGTCATTGTCTTTGACTGTAAGAGCTAGTTGCAAGCAAGACTTTCTTTTTGAGTGCCTAATTCTTGTAGCATAGAATTTATTTGTGTGTCAGTTCTTTGTATATTTATATCTGAGTTCCCAAAGATTCAAAGGAGCCTCATTTCCATGTTGGAGTTGAAGATGCACTGCAATTGTTCCTGAAAAGTTGATTTCAATGAGCTTTCCCTTTGCAAATCTGAGATTTGGAGCACAGAAATCTGGCTCTGAGGAAATGATTCTTCCACATTACTCATAATAACATAGGGGTCGGATCTTCTGTAGGAACGATGTCCACAAAATGAAAACTGCAGTGCCTTAGAACACATTACAAAAAAAAAAAAAAATATTTAGGTTTGCAATACCATTTATGTAATATAAGCCAACATAATTACTTTTTCTATAAATATTTTTTTAAACAATTTTTTTGATTTTCTACAAACAAACAAAAACAAACAAGACATAAAAACATCAACTCTCTTATGTACATACAGTGTGTCGGTTGGTTCATCAGTTTTGTGCATTCATTTCGTAGTCTCAATTACAGTTATATTACATAACAACTCATATTGTCAATCCAAACTTATATATCCTAATATCGCTATTAAAAAATCATTTGACTATACTTTTAATCAATCATGCTTTATGAGATAACAATACTTGAAACAGTTTATTCTATAACAAATCATATAATCATACCAGATCTGTCCTACAAACCCTTTATAAATATAATGTCAAATAACAAAAGAAAAAGAAAAAATAAAGATATTCCTTGCTATCTAACATTCTAGATATTCTATTATTGTATTTTGTCATCTAACCATTGATAGAAAAGATCCCAAATTTCATAAAATTGTTTATCCTCTTGCTCTCTAATTTCAAATGTCAATCTACTCATCTCAGCACATTCCAATATTTTCTTAATAATTTCTTCCTGTGATGGTATTTTCTCATTCTTCCAATTTTTAGCAAATACAATCTTAGCCGCTGTTAATACATTTACAATCAGATATTTCAAGTGTTTACTGAAAGTATCTGGTAAAATTCCCAATAAAAAAAACCTCCGGTTTCAGATCTATATGTTTCTTTATCATTTTTTCCAACCACATGCGAATTTTAGTCCAATATTTTCGAGTGTTCTCACAAGTCCACCACATATGGTAATATGAGCCAGGTATCTGATGCCATTTCCAGCATTTTTCAGATTTATTCTTGAACATTCTTGCTATTCTTGTCGGGGGAAAGTGCCACCTGTAAAACATCTTATACAAGTTTTCTTTATATGCTGTTGACATTGTCATTTTATAATTTTGAGACCACAATTTTTGCCATTTCTCTAGATCAATCCCATGTCCAAAGTTCTTCCCCCAAACAATCAAAGTTTCTTTAACTTGTTCTTCCTCTAGCTTAATTCCCAGTAGATAATCAAATAATCTTTTAATCACCTTCTCATCAGTACCCATCAAGATCTTATCTAGATCAGTCTGTTTATCATAAAATCCCTCTGTTTTAGAATCTTCATCATACCTTGAATGTATTTGTGCATATGAAAACCAATTCATCTTTATACCTTGTTCCTCTAAATTTTGTGTCGATTTAAGTTTACCCTTTTCATCCAATAGTTCCCCATATCTAACTGTTTGTTCCTTCTTATAAATTATAGGATAGGAAAATGCTTCAATAGTCGATAACCAAACTGGAATTTTCAAATAACATTGTCTTTTTATCTTCTCCCAATTTAACTACAAAGACTCCCGTAAATAATGTCTTCTAAAATAACCCTGTGTTTTAGTTCCCTTATACCATAAAATGCGTGCCAACCCAACAGCAAATCATGACCTTCTAGCGTCAACAATCTGGTCTTTCTTTATGTTATCCATTCCTTGACCCACATCAAATTTGCACCTTGGTAGTACAATTCCCAATTGGGCAGGCCAAAACCTCCTCTAATTCTAGCATCTTGCAAAAGCTTTCGCTTTATTCTTGCTTTCTTACCTTGCCATATATACTTCAGCATAATTTTATTTAAATCTTCAAAATAGACTTTTCCAAGCCTAATTGGTATTGTTTGAAACAGAAATAAAATTCTGGGTAAAATATTCATCTTGATTGTTGAAATTCTCTCTATTAATGACAATTGTAAGTTTTCCCATTTCTTCAAATCTAAAGCTATCTGTTGTTTAAGTTGAATATAGTTATTCTCTTTTAATGTGCTACATCTTGCTGTCAAGTATATCCCGATACTTGACCTTATTCGTAACTTGAATTTTCAACAGATCTGCCAGTTCTNCTTTATTTATTTTCAAACCAGCCACCTCACCATATATCTCTATCTTTTCCAATAACTTTGGAGCTGTTTCTAACGGATCTTCCAAAATAAAGGCTAGGTCATCAGCAAAGGCTTGCAGTTTAAAATCTTCCTTTTTAATTTTCATTCCTTTTATGCTTTTATCATCTCTAATATTTCTATTCAACACTTCTAAAGTCAATACAAATAGCAAAGGAGATAGGGGATATCCTTGTCTTGTACCTTTTCTTATATTAATAAAGTCTGTAAGTTCTCCCTCCATCATTACCTTTGCTGTCTGCTTATTGATATGGCTTCTATTGCTTGGATAAATTTTCTGGCAAAACCCATCTGTTCCAATAATAATAACATAAATCTCCAGTTCACATTGTCGAATGCCTTTTGAGCATCTAGGAATATCAAAGCCATTTGCTTTTCTGGGTGTGCCTCATAGTATTCCAAAGTATCCAAAATTACTCTCATATTGTCTCTAATTTGTCTCTTTGGCAGAAATCCATTTTGATCTGGGTGAATGAAATTATTTAAGTATTTTTTAAGTCTTCCTGCTAAAATTGAAGCAAAGATTTTATAGTCTGCATTTAATAAAGAGATAGGTCTATAGTTCTTAATTTACAGTGGATCAGCCTCTTCTTTTGGTATAAGTGTAATATAAGCCTCTGACCATGTTTTGGGTGTCATCTTCTTTAACATAACTTCATTCATAACTTCTAGCAATGGAATACTCAATGATTCTTGTAATGTTTTATAAAATTCTGCCGGAAGCCCATCTGGACCTGGTGTTTTCCCATTATTTTCTTTCTTAAGTGCTTCAGTTAATTCCATCATTGTTATATTGCTTTCTAACACTTCTTCAGTCTCTTTAGGTATCTTCGGTAAGTTAGCATTCTTTAGATACTATTTGACTTTTCCCTCATCGATATTTTCTTGTTTATATAATTGCCCATAGAAATCTCGAATAATTTCTTTTTTCTCCTCATTACCATAACAAACTTGGCCTTGGTCATTTATTAACTTCAATATTTTTCTTGATTCTTTCTCCTTTCTCAATTTATATGCTAGCCATCTACCTGGTTTATTTGCATCTTCAAAATAATTCTGTTTAGCATTTCTAATTTTCTGTGCCAGTTCTTCTTTCTCTATTAATTCCATTTTATGTTTAATTACATCCAGCTTCAATTTAATATCTTTTTTTCTGTGGCATTTTCTGTAATTCTTTTTCAAGTCTTTTATACTCATCTTCCAAAGCCTTAGTGGCTTGCCTTTTCCTCATATTCTTTTTTCTTCTATATTCTATTATCAAACCTCTAGCATATGCCTTCATTGTACCCCAAACATTCTGTGTTGAAGTATCTTCTTTTTTATTTTCTCGAAAGAAAAAAGCCAATTCTAAATCCATCCATTGTGTAAAATCTTTTTCCTTTAAAATAGTANTCTGCCCAAGTACTTATTTCAATTTTTGTTTCTTGAATATTTGATATTAATTCTGTTGAGATCCAAATCATATCCAATCTGGACCATGACAAATGTCTGTTTGAATAGAAAGTGTATTGTTTAGTTTTAACATTTCTTTCTCTCCAAATGTCTTTTAAAGTTAATTCATCTGTCATTTTA
>BHEV01037283.1:0-10136 GCA_004319985.1 Emydocephalus ijimae | reverse complement strand
TTCCAGTTTTTTGACTGCATTTTTGTGTTCATCCAGGCGGGTGCTTATTCTTCTATTGGTCTGTCCAATGTATGTGGCCAGCATGATGCACAGGGGACTTTGTATATGCCTTGGTTTTCCAGGTCAATGTTATCTTTGTGGTTTCTAAGGATGGCTGCTATTTTTCTGTCTGTTTTGGAGGCAGTCTTGATGTGGTGTCTGTATAGTATCTTACTAATTTTGTCTGTAGTGCCTCTTATGTAGGGCAGGACAGCTATTCCATGGGTCTGTTCATCTTTTGGATCTCTATTATGTCTCAGTGTGTTTTTGTGGATCAAGCTGGTGATTTTGCTTTTGTGGAAGCCGTTGGCTGTCAGTACTTTAGTCAGGGTGCATAGTTCAGTCTCAATGTGTGTCTTGTCTGCCAGGCATTTGGTTCTAGTAATTAGTGTTTTAGCCACGGAGTTTATCTGTGCTGGGTGGTGGTGGGATTGGGCGTTGAGGTAGCGGTTAGTGTGTGTTTTCTTCTGGTATATGGTGTGTCCTAGTGTGCCATTTGTTTTTTTGTAGATTAGTACATCTAGGAATGGTAGTTGTTTGTTTGTTTCCGTTTCCATGGTGAACTTGATTTTGGGGTGTGTGCTGTTTAGGTGTGTTAGGAAATTGTTTAGGTTTTCTTTTCCATGGGGCCAAATCACAAATGTGTCATCAATGTATCTTAACCATAGTTTGAAAGAGCTCACCTCACTCGGAGCGTTTGGTGAATCACATGAGTTTCGCAGTCGGAGAGGGAGGCGGTGGCGAAAAGGATGCGGCGGCAACGGCAGGATGCTACAAGTCAGGATCTTGCATTGAAGCAGCCTGGGGGGCACGTAGCCACCTCCCTCCAGCCTCCCTTGAGGATTTGCCTTTTGTTGTTGGTATACTTGGCTTCAGGCGCTCCTGTCACTGCCTTCCCTTTGCCTTTGAAGGTAAAGCGAATTATTTTAAAAACCTCCGCTCATCCCGCCAGGGCCGCAGCAGAGCTGTGTGGGCTGGGCAGAACCAGGAAACACCCATGGCTCACTTTCTCGGCTCTGCCCAGCTCGCACAACTCCGGCGCGGCCCTGATGGGATGAGCGGAGGTTTTTAAAATTATTCGCTTTTCCTTCGAAGGCAAAGGGAAGGCGGCCACAGGAGCGCCTGAAGCCAAGTGTCTCCTCAGGGCTCCGGTTGCAGGGAGGAGCCCTGACTGGCTGCACGTGTCTGCACCAAATGCCACGGCGTTGCTGTAACGCCACGGCAGCAAGGGAGAAGGAAAAGTAACGGTGATGGAAGGTCTCCCAAACATCCAAGCTGTTGCTACCCGCCCACTCAAGGATGCAAGGGGGGGGAATTAAGGCACCCCCTAAAAGATGGCCTAGCCAGTTTTTCAGGGGTCAAAAAAAATAAGGCCCGGCCTTATTATGTGAGAAATACGGTATTATCCTTTTTGGGTACTGCTCTGTAATTATTCCTAAGAGGAAGAGTTCTGGTTTAAATTCAATTTAATATGTAGCAATCTCTTGAAGCCAGTTTTTTATTTTAGTCCAGTATTTTCTGGTATTGGGGTATAGCCACCACATATGATAGAAGGTACCATCTTTCTGTCCACACTTCCAACAATTTGGCTTTGTGTTAGGATATATCTTGGCCAGTCTCATTGGGGCCAGGTGCCACTGATAAAACATTTTATATAAATGTTTCTTGTATGCCGTGGAGGTTGCTAATTTGTAATTTCTAATACATAATTTCTCCCATTCATCTAAATCAATATTATAGCTGAAATTTTGAGTCCATGCTATCATATTTCCTTTCACAATTTCTTCTTCCATTTTAAATCCCAATAGGTATTTATATGTTTTAGATATAAATTTTTCCTCTGTTCCAATTAGAATTTTATCTAACTGATTTTGTGGGTTTCTCCAGTCTTAATTCAGCACTTTAACCATTTCATTATATTAGCTCTTCACAAGCACTGCACTATAAAAGGTCCCTTTAAATGAAAAAAAGAGTATTCTTTAGAAAAGAATCCCTAGTACTATGCATTCATAAAAGGACTAAGTACTGAAATGTGTTGTTTTCCAAAGGATGCATGTCAGATCAGATTACATTCAATCCTCTTTGTAAATGTTCTGAGCCCAGATACAATCTGCCTGTGAAATGATATTCAAAATACAGAAACACTCTCCAAGGAACATATGAAACAAATAGTAAATGGGAGTACTATTGTTTGGCCTATTTTTCTAGGCACTTCAAAATAAAAACTAATGCAGATGAATTCATACATACTTAATTACTGTCACTGGAAGAAGATATGGCAACTGAGCTGGAAGACAGATGTGAAAATCTGCAGCTCAGGAATATAGATGTTCCTCTTTCTTTAACCAAGCCACAATGGGGATTCTGTTCTTATAGCGAACAGTACATTTTATTCTTGAAACACTGGAATCTTAGAAAGAAGCAATTTATTACCAGGCAAGAAAATTAAATTATATCTGGAAGTTGTAGTTGGATCATACATCTGTTATTATGTGGAAGAAATGGATATTTTATTAATATTAGTTGAATGGGACTGTGATTTGGTTTTAGGTTTTGCCCTGATTTCAACTAGTTCTCATACTCATCTTCCATTTTTGGAATTCGTCCCCTTCCATATCACTCAAAAATTCATTCTCCAAAACCTACTCACTTCCAATGACCTTTACATCTTTCCATAATCCTGTGTCCCCAAACTTGTTTTGAAGTGTAACCCCAACCCTGGTCTCAAAAAATAGGAAAAATTTCAAAGAAGATACAAACATAGAAGTGAATATTTGTGGCCTAGGGTTGAACTGCATGGTCCTTAGTGCTCTGTGAGCTTGGCAGTTTCAGATGTTTCATTATCAAACTAGGTAACATCACCATACTGATTGTCAAGCTTCAAAAGGTGCTTTTACTGTTGCAACTATTTTTTAAAAAAAATTAAACATACATCAATATCATTTCATGGACAGTGTGGCGTCTGAGTGTCATTCATTTTGATACAAAAGTAATATTAATACAATGAGAATTAATCAGACTTACGTGGTCTAATGTCACTACACATATCGATATCAGCATACAATCCTTCAATTTTCAATTATTCAATATTTGCTACTTCCTTTAAATAATAATAACATTATTTTTGAGCATACGTAATAACATCCTTTTTCAAACTCTGGTGCTACTAGTTTTGCAACTACTATTGCTTCTTAGCTTGCCAATGAACTAAGGGGAGGAGAGAAGGTGGAGATGGAATGTAGGTTCCAGACATCAAGGAACCAGCCATGTGAACCAAGGACACTTCGGCAGATGTTTACCAGAGTCAGAAAAACTTTCCCATAACAATAATAAAAGACATAATTGAACAATGTGAACTGGGGAGAGAAAGAAACGAAACTTTAACTATGTGGGTTCACACGGGAATTGGTTAGATCTGGTTTTGCCTCACCTGTGCTGAAATGATGTACTCAATGAAGTTTTGCATTAAGAGATTGGATCATCTTGACCATGCTTGCTTTGGTTGGGTTCACCAGTCGGAACCTTGACACTGATGATGTTACCTACTTTGGCAACATAACATAATGTAACATAATGAAATGTCTGCAAGGAAATCATGTAACTGAGAGAACACCAGGAATACAAAGAATAAGGGATGTTCCAATAGATAGATTTTTCATTTGCTTTTTTTTTTCTTGATTTATTTTTCAAGCATTAACTAATCCTCAAGTTATATAAGATTTAGCAAAGGAGAAAAATATTTTTCATTTTACCTATTAAGTTTTTGTTTAGACCACTTAGCTATTTCATCTAATGCTTTAATGTCTATGCAAACAAGAGGTGAACCGCATTGCATTGTTAGATTATTGGTCAATTGACAGTAGAAACTCTGAGAAATATGTGAAGTATCCTATTCTAACCTGATCCAGTAACTTAGCAAACTCTCCAATAGTGTATCTGTTGATGGATAATCCAATCACCATAAAATAGAAAGAGCCAGAAAATATTTATACATCTATTCATTATTAAAATTTGAAATTCAACATTAAAAGGTGTTCTTTGTCCATTGGATCAATGTTTGAATATATCTACCCTTCCATCCACACAAACAGAAATCATATTTCATTCTTTCTGCTGTGGGTTTGTTGAAAGCATGTTCCAGTTTTACTTTACATCTACTGAAACTGCAATAGTGTTTCTAAAGCGAAGCTTCCACGTATAGCTATATTGTTTGCAACTATCTCATGCTTTCAGTAACAGTTTTCAGAAATCTGGAAAAAAATAGCAAGAATTCATCCAAGCTATAAAAATCCACTGGTACCTTATGATATGCAACTCACCCACATAAATTATGAAGGTCCAGTTCTCCCACAAATGCATTTTGAATGATCCTCAATAGCACAATATCAGCCTATATGTGATAATGTTGAAAGCATGGTTCTATTTAATTTGTCAACCGATTTAGGTAAATATATGATCTGTTGAAAAAACAACAACAAAGAGTGTGTTAACTTCTTAAAGATTGCCACATTAAACTTGAGTGTTTAATGGCTCCATCTATAAAAGGACATACATGCCTTATTAAATTTCCTCAATCATGAAATTAAAAGGGGGAAATCCTTCACCCCTGTGGTTTCACAACAAAAGAACCAGATTAAACCACTTTGTAAATCATTTTTAACTCACAAAGAATGCTGCCTAAGATATGTCTTCATACCAATCTGAAGGCTGGACCCCTTCATTTAATCTAATTTTGTGGTAGAATAATTGTGGTAGAATAATCATTAATAAATCCAACACTCTCCCATAATGAATGAAATTTAATACTTGAACTGAATGATTTTGTTTATAGTTGAGCATATACTTAATCACCAAAATTATGATATTAATTATAATGAAGTATAACCCACATCACTTTACATAAGCTATATGATGGGACATCACAAAGCATTTTCTGAACTTTCCTGAAGATGAAGGAATGAAAATGAATTACAGAAAAGTGTACTTCACTCTCTTTCTAATAAACTCTTGTAGACCATCTGTCAGAGTTCACTACAGTGTGTCTAAGATTCTCCTCGCATTGTTTCAGGTAGTACATGATTTATAATGTCCACCTACCTATTACTAGGCTCTTTCCTGATCTTACGAGTTAAAATTGTCTGTAACAAATAAAAAAATAATGATGGGTTTAGCAATGCTGAACAAAGGAACATTCTGTCAGCTGACTGCAAAAGAAGGATTCAATCAATACATATCAGCCAGTGTAAGAAAAAAAAGATATAAGCTTCGCATTGGGAGTTTAAAAAGAATATAGCACAGAAGAATATAGCACAGAAAAATGAGTTTAATGGGCTTCAGTTTAGCTGACTCCAGGTCTACTGTGGCATTTATAAGTACTTCTATATACTCTTTCTGTTTGATCTTGATCTCATTTAGGCCTAGCTTGATAATGCTTCTTGGCAGATCAAAGATGCATAGCACTTTATGTCTTCTTAACAATGTTTTCTTTCTGAAGTCTGAAAAAACAATATGGACAGCAGGAGATTTAGCTTCATCCTTAAAAAAAGAAAATGATAATAATAAAAAGGAATAACTTGTCTGATGGTTTACTTTGACTGAGCTGTGAGGTTTTTTTGGTTCCTTTCGAACCAAGGGCATAATTGGATTGAAGCTGATTGCATAATATTTTACAGAAACATTATTCTGGAAATTGAAAATATTATTTGTAGAATTTACTTGTATCATTATACTTGCAGTTCTTTGTTTTTAAGATTAATGCTGTTTGAATCTGGAAGTCTGATAATTCCAACAAATGTGGCATCATCCATGCCATAGAAGAGACATATTATAAACTCTATATATATGGTTAGTATGCAAAATTCCCTTTGTCCTAATATATTTGTGTATTATCATCCTCAATATATACGCAGCATTCTGTTCATTAATTTCAACTGAGATGTCAATTTTATATCTGCAAAGGAGTGGGCAGATAGAATACCAGAATGGAAATTAGCTGGGATGTTCATGCCTTCAGAAGGTTATTGATTGAAGCAATGGGATTCTATTAAAAAATCCAGAATACGTCCTAGTTTAAATAATTTCCCCATCTTTAGATTTGCAATGATGGATTTGGATTCATCAACAGATTAGACCTTTTCTTTCAAAACTGTCATGAAGAAAACTTCAGCTATCTGACAGTTAAACTTTCTTTTGTAAAGCTGACACAACATCATTAAATACTGTAAAAAGAAGACTTAACATAGATTAATTAATAATTGGTAATTTTTAAACTATAAAAAGCGATATTTAGCAAAGTGAATGTGCAATTAATACATGGAAGCTAGATCCTCTTAACAATGGTAAATCTTAATTATCTTGTGGTATGTCATTTATATTCAACATGTAACATCCACTCTTGTCTTGCTGTTCAGATATCATGGGTAAATTTGTTACTTGCATTTTTAAAGTGTTGTTAACTAAGCCTCAGAGGAAGAAATAAAATGCTTTAAAAAGCATTCTTAGCAGCTCTCTAGACTACATAAGAACACAAGCTTTCAACTCCTATCAAAGACTTTAGCTCTTTATAGTGTCTAAATATTACATTTAACATTTGGTGCAACCCAAGCATATTTAAACACATTTGAGAATTTTTTTTCAATCTAAAACATTATTTAATCTAACTTTCCTCTGATGAACAGCTAACGACTAAAATATTTGAATATTATTTTGTTTCTTTTTTCTACTTAATAAAACAAGCACTTCTGAAATAAGTAATGCAGCATGATTTGAAAAAAAATATTCACAGAACAATCTGATTCCTCTAACAGAGATCTTTGAAAACCTCTATTTTCTAAAAAAAAAAAAAAAGGTGGGGGAGGTTGTACTACATTTAAGTTAAAATCAAAAACAACCTACTGTACAGTACATAGGGTATTAAATTGAGTATTGGAAGGCTACAATTCTATAGGAACAGTTAACAGTGATTTTTTGGTTTACTCAACTACCTAAGGAAATAAGATTTTGCACAAAACTGGCCCAATCTTGAAAACTGCATCATCTGTAGCAGTAAATTAATTTGTCAGCCATGGTATGGGAACATTAAAACAGACAACTGACCCATATTTTCATATTTGCATAAGTCATTTTGAAATAAAAAAGAGATTGGGAAAAAAACAAGTAAACAAACATCTCATTATCAAACTTAATAGCAAACAGGGTATTTTTCTCAATATTCTTTGTGGGCACAAGCCATACCTGCTGCTGCCAGCTTGGCAATAGGGATTAATGGTATAATGAAGTTCTAATAGGATTCTTCTATGTCTCTCCATCAGCAAAGATTCTGTGAGTGTAGGGACTTCCTGGAGAAACTGCTTGTTTATTTTATTTTATTTTATTTTATTTTATTTTATTTTATTTTATTTTTTTTTATTTTTTTTATTTTATTTTATTATGTAATTTATTTATTTATTTGATTTGTCTATTGCTTACAAGATAACAGGTATAAGTATAATTATAAATACATGAGATGGATACATATAAGAAAAATAAAAAGAAACAATAGAACAGGGATGGTAGGCACCATTGTGTGCACTACAGGCCTCTTAGGAAAGGGGTGAGGTCAATAGTAGAAAATCTAAGGTTAAAGTTTTTGGGGTTTGGGGAAGAAACCACAGAGTCAGGTAGAGTATTCCAGACATTGACCACTCTGTTGCTGAAGTTGTATTTCCTGCAATCAAGTTTGGTTTGCAGGAAAGTTTGCATCTTGAGTTTGCATCTATTGTGTGCTCTTGTATTGTTATGGCTGAAGCTGAAGTATTCATTGACAGGTAGGATTTTGTTCCCAAATGTTGCCTTTTGACCCAAGTAGTATAACTGTGGACTTCTAGACCAGCCAGTTAGAAGATGTGATTGGGTTTGTGTCAGGAACAAACAATTAAAAGGAATCATTGGGTTCAAAATACAGAAGAGTTTATTACTGACACCTATTTACAATAATTTAGTCAACTAATGGTCTGTGCTGAATTGGCACTAGAAAAGGATCAATGGAATTCATGGAGGGCTCTTGTGGCAGTACAATGACTCCAAACTGATGATACATTTAACTCCACCCTCCAGCTCTGCCTGCTCTTCTCCTACAGTTTGTGAGTGACTGGATGGAAGAAAATATCAGCTGAAAGTGCAAGAGACTTTGAGACGACTTTTGCTGATTCCATGGAAACACTCTGAATAAGCATACAGAATACCACAAAGAAACTTTTGTGGTGTTTGACCTGAAGAGTTTGGATTATATGAGCACCTCTTTCCCTTGATTTTAACTTACATGGAGTACAAAAAAATAAAATCCCTTTTAGCGAATACATACATATATACACATGCATATGCACATAGACACAGTCACTTTTGTTCTAGAGGGTCAGGGGATAGGCAAATATTCCATTCTGAATTCCACTTACTTTCTGCATCTTGTGTGTGAGCGAATAACTTGGCTGCTTCAAACCATGTTTCAGCAAGCAGGGCACTAAGCAGAAAAAAAATGAATCCAAGCCATCATGCTAATAATATTTGCCTTTCTTTTTTATGATCTATATTATTTTAGATAAATGTATAATGGATTCACTGCAGTGGAAAATTACTATCCAAACAGATATGTCCTGTCCAGGGGTGGGATTCAAATTTTTTAACAACCGGTTCTGTGGGTGTGGCTTATTTGGTGGGTGTGGCTTGGTGGTCATGTTATTGGCTGGGCGTGGCCAACTCAATATCCCTCACATCAAGGCACGCATCTCCTTGCCTGGCCTCTCATGATGCTGCAGTAGTGGTAAGTGTCAAAAAATGGTCATAAGTCACTTTTTTCAGTGCTATTGTAACTTTGAATGGTCACTCCACACAAGCAAAGAACCAGCAAAGGAGGGGAAAAAACTCTAGAGAAGTTCCTGAGACAGGAAGTCTAGTCCTGCCAAGAATGTAATAAGGGTTAACGGAGAGGCAGTTTCTATAAGCCACACCAGAATGTTTCCTTCCTGCCTTCCTTACAGGATTAGGCCAGTAATTTCTTCTAACAACCAGTTCTCTGAACTGCTTAGAATGTTAACAACCGGTTCTAGCGAATAGGTGCTGTTAAGTTCTGCGCATGGGCGCAAGGATTGGAGACGAGACGATGAACAGTGAACTTCAACTCTTTATTTAACATTGTGGAACAGAAAAAAACTACGGCAGCAAAAGCCCTTTTTATAGGCAAGCTGCTGATCAAATAACCAATAAAAAACGGGAAACGTTAGTTCCCTTAACCAATGAGAGAGGCCTGCTAATAGCCAATCAGATTCTCCTGAATGGACCAATCAGATGTCGCTATTATCGGCCAATCAGAAGTGCAGGGTCAGAACCCTGCACTTTTCTAAAGGTTTTAATAATCTTTATTAGGCACTTTTATTAATTCACTTTTATTAATTCACAACACCCCTTCCCCCCGGGTTCCGTTTAAGGGGTGCGGTGACATAATCTTTGAGGTAGGCCGGTTGTTTAGATTGTCTGTTAGATTTTCGCTGTCCCCCCGGTACTTGTTTATAATCTTGTTTGGGCGGGATGTTTTCTGGCAAGTAGGTTACCTCCGGTCCTTCATTTAAAAACTCAGTACCGCTAATGTCTTCGTTGTCCTCTTGCCTTTGTGGGCTTGCTTCTGATGAGGTGTCTCTTTGAGGCAAGTCCACCACCCTCTCTGATTCTTCCGAATGCTCACTTCTTCCACTCGTGCTTTTTGTCATTTCGAACTCGGTCTCCTCGGCATCTCCTCCCCCCTCAGTTTGGAAGTTACCGGAGTTGCAGAAACGAGGTTGTAGCCTTGAATGCAGCTGATCAATATGGCGCTTCCATATTCTTCCATCGCGACTTTTTACTTGGTACGATCTGGGTCCTGTGACTTGGATTACAGTTGCCTCGACCCACAGCGGATCGCCAGAAAAGATTTAGCGAAGAATAAGTCGCCTATCTAGAATTCGCGGCATTTCCCACTGGATCCGTGTGGTTTTTCTGATTCGTATGATGGGTGTAGTCAGTCAAGGTGGGAGCGGAGTTTTCATCCCATTAACAATTCGGCCGGAGTTTTGTTGGTGACGCTGTGT